>JAIPMN010002155.1:0-49521 GCA_020650975.1 Apostichopus californicus | reverse complement strand
ATTGCCCATTTGCTTTAACGGAGCAATTGAACAATTTTCTGCAAACCGTTTCATTGACAACTTATCGTATCTCGTCATCTCAACCTTTGTCTGCAATTAATTTGCATTATAGGTCATAAATTGAACTTTTGTACACACAGAAGACCCAAATCCTCCATTATTCAAAGTATTCTATATCTCCGAGTAACTACTTCACAAGCAGTATTTGGACCTTCGGAAGACGTTGGATCATTCCCCCGACCCCCACCCCAGCACTAAAAATATTAATGATAATTTGGACAACCTTTAGAGTGTAGCGGTAGCACAATTTATCCCTTCCCACCCTAGCTTTGATCTTAGTGATAACCTTATGGGCACATAATACTGTAGGCTACTGTATAGTTGCGAGATATTGATTGTGACGTTTGGTGTATAGAGACCAAGGATGAAAACTTGGCAAAAGTGAACCATCGCTTCAAAAGTAAGATAGCTATTGCTGCACGTTTTATGCAGATTCTAGTTCACCAGGCAGACGCCTTTGTATTCGTTATGGTTGGTGACCCACACAGGTGCTCTCAACCATGACACTACAACCACAATATACTCAATTACGTTACTGTACCATATCGTGTACCACAAAATTCGTACTGCCTTCAGTAGGCTATTTATAATTCGTATTACATATGTTTAGACGAATTAACCATATCGAATTTTTTGAGAGCGTCTGTATAGCCAAGATCACGGTATGTAAATATATTCTCATGTTCAACAGTAGTTTATTTATTTGTTGCACAGCTTGTGGGGTCCGTTGCACATTGAAGAATCGCCCCAAACCGCGTGCCGCCCTCTGAAAAAAGTTAACTTTCCGTTGCTTGCAAGTGAAGTTTTCTTCTTGTCGCTACAAAATGCAGACAGTATCGAACCGTGATACCTTGTTATCTTGTATCTAGACCCGAGAGTTCCATAACAACTCCCTGCTTAGATGTCCATCCCTGATATGTACACTGTGTTGTGGGTATTAACCGTAGCTGCATGTATTGACTGTACACTAGTGTCTACTTACCGACTAGTGTCTAAGTAGCAAGCTGTGTGTATATTTTCTGGGATCGATGGTGGTGTCTAACACTTCTGTTACACCTCATTCGAAACTAGCTCAGATTGCCGGTGTAGCAGTACCGAGAACTCCTCGGCCATTTCTATGAGCAGTACAAACTGCCGCATATACAGTAGTAAGAAGGTAGGCTGAATAACTTCAATAGCTATCGCAGGCCATATTAATTTAGGCCGAATATGTATATCTATCCGATCCGCGTATACATGATGTATGATAATGATAATTAATGATAAGCATAATTTACATGTAGCCTACATGCACTGTATAATATATGCTACTACTGCAGGAATCTGTCACTGGTCAGAATGTTCTGCATAAATATGCTAGTCCGCCATACATGTTTCGTCTGTTAGCAGAAAATGTGTTTGCCCACCTCGGGTTTAATGTAACTTAGACGTAAAGCCAAAATCTCATGCAGGTTCTCGGATGCGATTATCACTGGACAGCCGGGATTGGATTAACATATATGCGTTCAAGTCGGGCACTGGTGATTATAAATTTCATTTCTTAATTGTAACTCATATTACATTGAGTTTTGTTACAGGGATTATTTTGAATGTAGTTTTTGGAACCCTCTAGGTAATTGTTACACGTACTGTTAGGGGGCCGTAGTCAGGTCAGCTAGACACAGTGTGCATGCGTACCATCCCGACCCCTTCCCCCCGTGATGCAGCTTAGTCCTTATGTTCCACCCGATCTCTGCCACCATCATGTGTAGAGAACCCTCACACGTTACAGGACACGAGTACTGCATATATGCGCCCCTCCGTAAATTGTTGATGCCCCTGCAACTCAGTTTTCCTGGCTACAGGCCTGCACTGATATCTCAAGATAGGGACTGTTACTCGATACTGAAGACGTACAGTATTGTTTGCAGAGTATCAAGATAGACCACGGATGCGGTTACAAGATCTATGAGAGTTTATTAGAAACCAAACTAAGTGATCTTTCAAGAGGTGTTTGGGGACAGGAAACTTTAAATTTCCATTCTTGAGTCATTTTGATGATGGTGTAATTTTGGTGGACTAAGTACAAACATTTTGCTTGCTGGTGCTTAAACTTTCCTTTAATATTGAAAGGTGTATGGATCCTTCATATTAATACTGCAAATTGCAAATTTAATGTGTCACTGTAAAATAATGATGCTTGATGTAACAGGATGAAAGACCTGCTTGAAGATAAGCTGCCCATGTTTCAAGTCTTCAGCTTCCTTAATATGCATGCTGACATATCATAACCTTAAAACATGACAGGTAATAATTAGCGACTTAAACATAGCCTTTATGTTTTGATATTGGAATTTGGTTTCACTTTACTGTCATTATATCTGGAATAGCCTACACACTTGTAAAGGTTTGGTGTCTCTTAATTACAGTCTGTTCTGGATATTCAATTAATAAAACCTATCGAAAATCACCCACTTAATTCTACACACATGCATTGACTAGTTTCATTAGACACATTAAAATTCCAACAGAGCTGGAAACGTGATACAAATTCCATTTGACATCAATTGTCACAAAATAATCTATTTGACTAGTACGGCATGGTATCAGTAGAAAAGATAATTATATCAATGGAAGAATACATAATTAAAGACCTTGGCATACCACCGACAATATGTCAGTATTCGACTGCGGGCGAGCCTCTAATCACGGTAGGCCCGCAGTTGGCTCGAAGGCGTTTCGCCCGCAGTCCGTTGACTTGCTGTTCATACAGGTGCTCATAACCTTGGAGCTACAACCACAATATGTCAAATTTATTTACCATATCGCTTATGGTAATTTCGCACATGTTATTCAATGTTATATTATGAAACAAATTGAACATATCGTATTCCTTGAGAGCCTCTAGTCTGTAGTACGGGAAATTTATTTTCAAGTTCAAGCTTAAACAGTATTTGTTTTACTTGTTGTGTAAGTTGCTGGGTCTAGTGTATCTCTTAAAGTTAGGCCCAATAGATGTATTGGTCTCATATGCTAGGCATGATAGCAGTAATAGCCTAGGCTTAGTTTAGGGCAGAGGTGAGCACGAAATTGATCTTTCGGGGCGCAGTAAATTTCTCTTCCTATAACCACACACACAGGAATTCAAACAAAACCATGTCCTCAACAGAGAAAGCCTGATATACCATATCTGGTTGCCAAATTACTTTAACAAAATCCAAACCATGCTTGGGCTAGAGCTTGGGTGAACGTGGACTCTCCATTTGGGATCATTTCTACTGCTACACCGGGGTCAGTGAGGTTGCTTCTTGCTATGCAAGTGATGCCTATGCTATACCTATTTTAATTGAAGGAATTCTTCAACTGTAAGATTGTGCAGCAGAGAATGCATTTTTCCAAGTCTGACTTTTTACACATACTTATAACTCGCACTTGAGACACATTGTACTCACTGCCATTGCAAAAGTTTGATTTGTTTATTTGCAGATGGCATCAAAAGGTGAAACCGATCTGAGTGAAGATTTTGGTCCACAGATTGAAGAAATTATTCAGCATGGCTTTGCAAGCGTAATGATTGCTATGGGGTATGATCTTGGTCTGTTTGATGTGATGGCCGAGCTGGCAGTGCCAAACAGTAGTGAGGAGATAGCAGCTGCCGCGGGAATGAAAGAAAGGTGACTATACGCTGAAGTTATCAATCAAGCACGTTGTAATTAGCTAATAGATTTCTTGGTCGAAATTATCAAGTTGTTTTGTTCTCTTTTCCAATGTCACACAACTCCAATGAGTACAAAAGAAGTTTAGTCAACAGAACAAGAGAAAGAAAGTGCTAGACTATATAGGTTGAAAAGAAAAGCACCTCTTCTTTTTTTAAAACTCTGCATTTTCTCAATTTCTCTAACACAATAATTAGCCATGATGCTGATAAGTTTGAAAGAATGGCAGTGATCTAGTATGCTACACTAGTCTCATATGAATGTTGTCCAAGAGGGGCATCAAAATGAAATACAAAACCTATGACAGAGTTATTATCTATCATAAAAACAAATGGCTCTTTAACCTGACTTCCTGTGACACTGCAAGTATTTAGCTTACCATTACCTGGTATACAGGTATATACGTGAATGGCTGGGTGCCATGGTTTCCGCCAAGATTGTCAGCATTGATCCCACTGGCCACAAGTTCTTCCTACAAGCCAATCGAGTGCCTTACCTGACAAAAGGCGGATCCTGTAACAAGTCTCATACGGCGAGTTTTTTGGTCAACCTCACCAAGGATGGGTTTGAAAAGGTTAAAGCAAGTTTTCCGACAGAAGGACCAGCAGGTATTATTAGTTTTGAATTGTATGATCCATATATGCTATTGTATTACACTGTTTATTATTTGAAAATTAATGCTCCATAATAAAAAAAATAAATACGGGAGTTTTGTATTGATAATTGAAATGAAGTAATTAAAGCAGCCTTTTTGTGTTGAATTTCAAGAATTGTCCATGTTTACTAAGTCTATGTAAATGTGAGTTCAAATGTTTCATATGAAATTACTTTGAAAATATCTACGTTGCAAAATTTCTACATAGGCATGTATGAAATTTAATGTCATAACAGTTTATCAGAATCAAACTTGACCAGAATCATGGATTCTTTCATGCATTATAATTTATATGGTTATATAAATTTAAACAGCGACAGGAGAGTATCTATAATTTGATTAACTAAGGTGTTGTCTCATTTTGATCAGTGTATTCGGTAAACGTTTGGTAAAAGCGATATAGCCATCAAAGATTAATGAAGTTTCCTGTACAATGTTTACTGAAGTAGGTTATGTACATTTCAAGTTGTCAGAGATTTTGAAGCCGTTGTCATGACATATAGTCACTGGAAAATTGTGACAACACTCGCAGAGCCTATTGTGACATCACCATGGCAATAGATTTGAATATTTGTTTTTCTCATAAATGTGTTATAGATAATTTTTTGGTAATTTTCAGCTCTGTGATTCATCTTCATTGCCAGGAACCTCGTATGATGATTATCCAGGAAGGTTTGAACACACCAGCAAGTTTGGTGATCATTGGATGAAAAACCATCTTGTAAACAGTTTCATTCCTTTATTTCCAGAACTGAAGAATCAACTGGGTAATTATCAAGCGAATCATAGTTTTCTTAGCCCTAAGCATACTGGTAAACCTCTTAATCAATTATGTGCATGGTGCAATCAAGAAAAGAAACACTTAACGTTTTATATTTTTACAATATATTAAGAGATGTATCAGGCAAAAACGTAAGACTTGGATTTTGTAATGTTATGATTCAAAAGCTGTGATTTTATGTTCTGATTGGTTATAGTAAGAACCCTGTGTTGTGCCATGGCATGTAAATTAGCTTTTGTGTATTATTGGATTGCTAGGGAACCGGTCTTACAGTGTTGCGCATGGCAGTTGAAACTTGGAAACTGTTACTTTTAATTTATTTTGTTACATAACAAAAGGAGTTTTTGTTTTGTTCTAATTTCTTTGTAACAAATTTTGAGATCAACTTTTAAAAGTAATGAAGCGTGTACTAGTGCTGTGCTATTGTTGAGAACTTGGAAACTGTTAATAATACAAATTTTGTTTCATTTTAATGTTCTCGTTTTGCTATAATGCCCCCCCTTCCCCCCCCCCCCCTTCCTTCCATTCCTATGCCTTCATGCACCGTCAAAGTTAATATTGATACTAAAATGTATTTTATACACATTAAACTGTAAAGTTATAACAATGGTTATACCTTCCTTCTTATTGTGTTATTGTATGATTTGTTTTCACAGAATCTGGCATAACAGTCATCGATCTAGGCTGTGGGAAGGGTGCAGCAACCTGTGCATTAGCTAGGGCATTTCCAAAGAGTACGTTTCATGGTGTGGACTATCTAGAAATAAATTGCCAAGGAGCCAAAAGACAAGCCGAGGAAGAAAGTCTGAAAAACTGTAACTTTTTAGTGGCTGATATCTCCAAATTACCAGATGAGTGGTCAGGGCATTTCCAATATGCCTTCATGAATAATGTATTTCATGATCTGGCTCATCCGATGACATGTTTGGCTGAGATAAAGAGGATCCTTGGACCAGACGGACTACTCTCCATATTGGATAGCCATGGTCACTCGGCTAAGAAAGATCACAAACATGGGGTACCTGAAACTGTTAATGTGTATGCTGCTAGTTTGCTGTCATGCTTACCCCTATCACTAGGAGCCGGTGGTGTCGGTCTAGGAGCAATGTGTGGTGTGGAGAAAATTACAGAAATTGTTACATCTGCTGGATTTGAAATGTTGCAATCAGGGTTTTTTCCAGATTTGACTCATAAAAACAGACACTACTTTCACTGTAAAGGGATTTAATCAGCCTAGCACCAGTATTGCCAATAAGGCTGATGCTTTGGAGAGACAAAACTATCTGTTCAAGTAATTATCACAACCAGATTATTTATGAATGTATAGCTTTCTGGACAACCTGTAAATGATTATATAATACTAGTAATAGTAATAAAAATGATTGTGCTGATGAAAGCAGAATGCTGTCCAGAAACAAGACCATGGATTCAAGTTTCCATGACAACCAAATTATTAATAAGTAAAATACTTATTCCCAGATTTTTCAACTTCAACTTTCTGGAAATTTGTCTACAAAGTTATATGTTAGTGTTTGAAATGACACAGTTAATAAGAGTAAGTTGAAATTAGGTTCACAGAGCAACTGGGGAATTTTATAACTTTCTCATTTTACTGTGGCACTTTTCATAGGTTGAAAAAAGTAGTTTGTATACGAAAGGCTAAGTGGACAATGCCATAAAAAATGCATCAGTTCACACATAGATAGACAGATCATGTTTGTAATCAGGCATAATATGTTGGTTAAGTCAACAAAAGTTGTTCTAGTTCCGAATTAATTCAGGCCTAATAATGAAACAAAAGAACTGGCAAGCCGTTAAACATTCGACAAACCCGTTCTTCCCTCACAGAATATGACAGGTCTACGATGAATAAAACTTGCACTGATTAGCATCCTTTTTCTATTCATCTCTGGTAACTCATATTACAATGGTTTTTCTGAAGGGATTATTGTGAATGTATTTGTTGGAATCTTTGGTAATTATTGCTACACTGCTAGGGGGACCGGATGTTACAAGATGTGAGAGTTTATTACAAACCAAACTATGTGATCTTTCGAGAGGTTTATGGGGGCTGGTGATTTACCTTTCTTTCTCTTCCTGACTGACCTTGACAACTCTACGATGAATAAAACAGGTTACTGACAACAATATTCTCTTAACTTTCATCCCTTTAAGATCATTCTATTGTTTTGTATTTTATTATTTGGAACCTTGGACATTTCTACACTGCTACAGTGCCATAGTCAGGCCACCCCTCCTCACCTCATATCTCACCGTCACAATGTACAGGGCCCCTGAGACCAGGCGCGGATCCAGGGGGGTCCAGGGGGTCCGGACCCCCCCTGCTCTTGGCCAAAAAAAAAAAAGAAAAAAAAAAGAGAAAAAAAGAGAGAGAGCAAAAAAATAATTAAATTAAACGCCAATTTTAAACATGTAGGACGTCAGAAGGGCGGTTATCCTTACAAGTCAGCCAGGTGTGTCTTTTCCGTCAAATGAACTATAGTGTGCACGCGTGCTACACGTGCCAAAAATGCTTAAAAATCTCAATTTTCAGACCGAAAAGTTTCAAAATTGAGGTGGTGTTCGAATTTTTTTGGGCGGTGAGGTGGCAGAGCGGTAGGCTGCATAGGATGCGCCAACGAATTCTTCATGAGACTGAGTAGTTTCAAAAGCTGCATTGTTTTTTTCTCATCAATTGCAGACATGAGATCCATATTTTCAGGCTAGGTACATGCAGCTTAGAATACTCGGAAGTGCCATTTGCGGCCATCTGGGGGGTTTGTAAAGCCAAAAATTTTCTGGTACGCTCCGCGCCAACCAATGGTGGCGCTCCGCTTAGATAGTCTTACGTTCAGGCGCGGCTGGACCAGTCAGACCCCCCCCCTGTCACTAATCCTGCATCCGCCCCTGCCCTCCCTAAAATGTTAGTGCCCCTCACACAGACCTCCCCTGCAGGCCTGCACTGCTATCAAAATATGGTCAGATTATATATTGGAAACCATATAGCCTAGGCTACGTAATCTTTAAAGAGATGCATGCTGACTGGAACTGCCTTTCGGTAGTTGATTTCAAAGCTGCGTGTGATTCTGATGAATTCTATGTCATATAGTCACATATAATTGGATAGGGCCCTAACTTCAACCTCTAATCTGTGGCTTCAACATTTTAACTCAGATTTGGAATCTTTTCAATTCAGAATGTCACTTCAGAATCAGATGGGAAACCCTCTTGGATGAAAACCAACCTTATTATGACCTGGCAGGTATTGAACCACGAACCTGCCGATTGCTAAGCCTCGTTGTTTCAAATTCCACCGCCTCTATCGACTCGGCCACAGCAGCCGTTTATGGGTCCACTATTATGAAAATTAAATTCAAAAAGCAACTTTGATTTGTCACTGTAAACGGGGGAACATTACATGATATGTAACAGATACAAATATCTGCTTGAAGATACGGTAAGCGGCCCAGGTTAACAGTCGAAGCTTCCAAAATCTATAACATGACTTTTGATATTCTAGTGGATACTGAATGGTAATAATTAGCGACCCATGATAAATTAGAGAAATATTTTGTACATCATCGAATCCGGGTCGATTTTGGCGTTCCATGTGACATTCGTAAGTCAACGAGTTTAATAAATCTGGAGGAACTATCACACAGTAAATACGCGCGTACGCGCGTACCATGCATGGAGGGTCATGTGATGTGTTCCAGGGTGGTACTAATATACTACTCTCCCCATTACGCATGATGATTTCACCCAAGTAGTACGTAAATGTGTATGCGTGCTTAGAGCAGCAGACGACACCCGTTACCTAGCAATAACCGTGCCTGTAGCCTAACGTGATAGCTATATTCCCGTCGAGCAGCATTAGGCTCTGTTCCATGGAGAATTTCGTGGTTGCACTGAACTAAACATTTCCCCACAGCACCAAACGCTCACACTTGACAACCGTGGAACTACTGATTTGTTCACACGCAGTGCTTGATGAATATACATCGAGTTATGTACGCGAACAGCAGACGACACTCTCAACTTAATTATTCACTAAAAATGCATATTAGCACTATTTCGTAGGCCTGAAGTACTAGTACCTTCTTACGCCGTTAGTTCCCATGTCCGATCCGTCTTGGTGCAAATCTTTCACGAAGTCACTAACACTATTCTCGAACTGCTATACAGAGAAATATCAGTTTGGTACCACCCTGGAACACATCACATGACCCTCCATGCATGGTACGCGCGCGCCCAATTGACATGAATCCTCCAGATTTATTAAACTCGTTGTCGTAAGTTCGCTTTGGGTGCATGCGAAGACTAGATCTTCCTTCATAGAACTCTTTAATTAAAGGTCTGCTGTGTATAGAGCCCAACTGTAGCACGCTATCATGGAAAAGTTTCTTGAGATTACGTAATCGACCTGCCTTGGTCGTCAAACGACCTCTTTTTTTTACCAATTAGTCTGCAACGCCTAGCTGCCACATATTTTTTTCTTGTATGACAGTGAGGGTCTTTTTGTGAACGCTGTATGATTAACTACACTGTAGACATGAACATATTTCCGCACAGTGTTTACACAAAGAGCCTAATGGTGTTTAGGCGTATCGGCCAAATTTTCGTTGCCAAATGCGCTGGGTCGACCCTTACTATTCATCACGCTTTGAGCGATTCGTTCCTGTGATTGCGCCGGCCTCTGCAGATAGGGGAGGGAGATATTACAGCGGTAGCATTTTCCTAAATATGTAGGGAGACTGATTCGCGTGGCTGAGCTGAATCATCGGAGTAAATGGTTTTAAGAAGATATGCAGGTAGAGCCTGCAGGTCGCTTTACGACCCTGGCAGGTCGATTGCGTAATTACAAAACTTACCTAGCTATATCGTGCTATAGTTGGAGCCAATAAAGTAGTGACGCCCACAGAACTAATTCTTAAAGCCTAAAGGTAACGACACAGGTGCTACCAAAATACACATTATCGTTTTACGTACAAAGTATTTCTGAGGCAAAGACATTGCATCTTTGTCTTTGGCAGCACTAACTCATCATACTCGTTGAAAGCGCCTGTAGATGACGGTACGTAAATGTATTTTCAAGTACAAACTTACTGTAGGCCTAATTCAGTAACATGTTAACAAGTAACAGTATATTTGTTAACTTGTTGTTGGACAGCTTGCTGGATCTCTGGGTCTGATGTGTCTCTCTGCAAATCTGCAGCGATGATGTCAATTTAGCAATTCAGGGACGACTTTTGATGGGTTGGATATGGAGCACAGACCGCTCACCTTGAGCCAGTTGAACTTGAAAAAAATGATTCATGCAATTGCATAACAGTATGCCACGCAGTATATAAATACAGCACATTATTCGTTGGGAGACCTGGAACTAGGATTTCCTAGGGGAGTTTGGTGCCAGTTCCTAGATAGCCCCGTCTGAAGTCAATGCAATCCCCCATGACTTCCCGTCTAGTTTTTCTACCATTCTTGCCTCCATTATTCGAAACTAATCTAGCAGTTTCTTGTGTCATACTTGTGTAGGCCTAGGCATAACGATATATTGTAATTTGTAGCCAAGTTGTACGACTATATTGACAGTACATGTACTGTATGTTATCCTATGTACAGTAAGTCTGTACAATCATGTTACTCGGTGGAATCCTATATACACTACGGTAGGCCTACAGGTGTTTCCTACTAGATCTGCAGCTGTAATCTGTAGCCTATGTAATTCCAGTCCACTAGGTGACATAATTAAGCTTTTATTCTAGGGATTTGTAACCCAGACACATCCCTGGTCATTTGATAATTAATAATGGGAAAATGCTTTGCCCACCTATGGTCTAATATTATTAGGCAAAAGCCTATGGGAAAGCCACTGTCATTCTTTAATCAAGTTTCATGCAAAAAGATTTCTCCCAACAGATCACAATATTATGACACAATATTTGGTTTAATACTTATTCAGCCTACTCACCAGAACAACAGGTAAGTCCTGGAGGACATTGGCCTACTGTATTTGCCGGCCTACTAGCACAATTAACACTTCATTACTGGTAAAGGTTAGGCCTTAGGTCATTACAGCCCTCAGTGAAAATTGTATGGCCATTATATGGAACGTTGTGTCAATTTACCCGATCGCCGGGAAAATAAGCACACAAGACTGCTTATTTACCCGATCACAATCATATTGCTGGGATATATACATAATTGTATGGCCCTTTTAAAGGTATGCACGTAATGGCCCTTAATATGCTAGATTCAAATATGGTCACCTGTGGTCAAAATTCTTAAACAGTTTTTCTTACAACCTTCAAGGAAATTTTCCTAACTGGGACATTCAGTCATCTTGTGTCTTCCTTAAAAATATCTCAGAACAATTTGGAGAGTATAAAGACCTCTGTAAAAGTACTTTTTGAAAACTTCTAATAATTATAGCGTGCTATAATTTGGGGCCCTTACTGAATATAGGCCTACAGAGTACTGCTCCGATGGCCAGGTAAATAAGCATCAACAAGTGCGTATACATCTGATCGTTGCATCCCTGGGAAAATAAGCATTGCCTTCTACATGCCTACGATCGGGGAGGAAAAAAAAGAAATTTCACCTGCTTATTTACCGGATCACATCAAATTTCCACTTTACGATCGGGAAAAATTATTACTCGCTTAAATGCTTTTTCTCCCGATCATCGGTAAAAATCTGTTCCTCTATGCCTTAATGATGGGGAATGTAAGCAAAAGGCTGTGTTTATTCTCCGCCCGATGAATGGGTTAATAAGCATCAACGACTGCTTATTTACCCGATGACCAGGTAAAGAGCCACCACTATATGGAAATGGCCCAGACGGATGTGGATCTGAATTGAAGAGGGAGGGGGGGGGTTGGGGGGGACATAAATGGACTGAACATGGATAAAACTGAAGGAGCCCTAGAGTGCCTTGGGGCAAAGCCTTTATTGGGTTGGGTGAAGTTGCCTGCCTTAGAGCCCCTGATGGGTCCACAGGTAAAGCTCCGGCGGTTGCACAGGGGCGGACTCATATCTGGTCACTGAATTGATATGTCAGTCATAAATATATTCTAACAAATGTCACATCTGACAAGTCAATGAACTTAAATTCAGAAAGACTTATCTATTGAACATCCGGTTGTCAGATAGGGCCTTTAATTACCATGATTAATAGAATTGAAACCTAAACCCAAAACGGAAACATTAAACTTTGCACACAAGAACAAAATCATCTTGTTTTATACAGATGTCTCAACATGCACACATATATGGTATATATCATAAGTACATTTAAACTTTATCGGAAACAAAAAAACCTATAAAATATAGGGAGCCGTTGAGGAACATAGAGAACATTAAATGTGTCATCCAATCGCTACATACAGTAGTGGTGCTTTGATGTGCATATATTCCAGGGCCTTTTTGACAAAATGTGATAGACAAAGATAATGTTACAGTACAAGTTGTTTTCAAGTTGTATAGCCTAAAATATATTATATCATCTTGTAGATTAATATAGTTTTAACAGCTAGGTTTCATATCTTGTACTGTTTGGAAACATCTTTGGGATTTAATAATTTGTTTCATGTCTAATATTTGCAGATGGCATCAAAAGGTGAAACCGATCTGAGTGAAGATTTTGGTCCACAGATGAAAGAAATTATTCAGCATGGCTGTGCTAGTGTGATGATTGCTATGGGGTATGATCTTGGTCTGTTTGATGTGATGGCCGAGCTGGCAGTGCCAAACAGTAGTGAGGAGATAGCAGCTGCCGCGGGAATGAAAGAAAGGTGACTATACGCTGAAGTTATCAATTAAGCACGTTGTAATTACTAATTAGCTAATAGGTTTCTTTTCTTGTTCCAACAAAAGATCAAATTGATACTGAAGTAGTTGCAGCAAGTCAATTTTAATGTACCATGAAAAGAAAACTTGTCTTAGTTGTACTGTATTCTACAGGTAGGTTTTGTTGTTGCTGACCATGGTATGGAAAAATTTGAGGATGCCTCTTCTTTTTCTGTAAATCTTTGAATTCTACCCACTCCTTTAGTCATTCATGATTGCTATTTCTGTACAAATGGCAGTGCTGCTGGTACCCTGAGATGATCTATTATTTGATTTCTGTTCTCGATTTGTTTCCCCGGAGTAAAAGTGTCCCCAGAATTTTCCTCTGATTCCATGTGCTTCCCGAAGAAACTGAACATTTAAATATACACGTGCCTGATACTCAGAAGTTGTTAATAGTACCTGAAATCCCATGAAATAAATTATGTATTTGACCAAACATTTACTGAGCTACAAAGTTCATCAAATCACACAGTTTTAGTGCAACCAAGATCATTGAATAATTTCACAGCCTGTAATACTGTACATGTATACAGTATTCAAACCATCTTTTGCACTTACTGATGAATAATTACACATGTATGTGACTTTAGTTCTTAGGACATGGGTATACAAGTATTTCAGTCAAAATGCTTGTTACTGGAGGAGGTATTACAGATACTTTGATCATGATCCTTGAAACAAAGGCGACCACCAAACACTGAGATGCCCTCCAAATTCCATCTTCCCGTTGAACATATCATATCCATGTCAAAGGTTTATTGATAAAATATGTTCTCCCTATAATCCCCTTTCTCATTTGAATGATGTCTGAAAAGGTCTACGCACTGTAAATGAATTGAAAAATCTATGACAGATATCTAAGATTGATAAGTGTCCTTTCAATCTTCCATGCTGTCATAATGTACGTTTTCAACACATCATACCATTGCTTTGTACAGGTACATACGTGAATGGCTGGGTGTCATGGTTACCGCCAAGATTGTCAGTATTGATGCCACTGGCAACAAGTTTTTCCTACCAGCCAATCGTGTGCCTTACCTAACAAAAGGTGTTTCTGGTATGATGGCTCATGAAGCCAGTTTCATGGTCAACCTCACCAAGAATGCATTTGACAAGGTCAAAGCAAGTTTTCTGGAAGCAGGACCACCAGGTAATTTTAGCTTTGAATTGTACCATTCAGACTATTGTAATGATTTGTGGCTAACAGTTTATTAAGGCAGCTTTTGTTTTGAATTTGAAGGTTCGTGCAATTTAATAAGCACATCAATTTTACTTGCTTATAAGCTACTGTATAGTGGCATGTACAGCTTTTCACAGGTGGTGTGGTGGTGGGAAGGGACTTTGTTTTCCATGATTGATTTAAGCAGGAACCTGCCACATGTGCAAGGGCCAGAGGCAAATCAAGGATTTACAAAGGAGGCAGTATGACCTTTGGGTCCCATGTAGGGGGTCTGGAGGTCCACTCCCAGGACAAAATTAGGTCTACAATGAGGTCTAAGTGCAGGGTTTTGCAAATAATAATCTTGAATTTTTCGTGTCAAGTTGAAAAGGGGGGGGGGGTGGTTCAAACTCGAAAGGAGTGGTGTAATTCTTCTCCGACCAAAAGGTAAAAATCCTCTGACTGAACCATTCCCCCTACCGATGATAGTGGTGGGAGACAAGGTCCTTTTCCTTTGGACATGCCCCTGGGGAGGGAGGGGGAGCACAGTTGTCTAGCCAGAGGCAGCCACTGCTCTGTATCTCTGCATTTATATTGCAGTTTGCTTTGCTGTGCTATACTATGTGAATTATTCCCTGTTAATTCCCTTAAAATGTGAAATATTTGCTGTTGTGTTCTTTTCGGGTAATTTTCAAGAGCTGTAATTATGTATCTTCATTACCAGGCACCTCGTACGATGATTATCCCGGAAAGTTTGAACTCACCGCCAAGTTTGGTGAGCACTGGATGAAAAACCATCTTGCAAGCAGCTTCATTCCTTTGTTTCCAGAACTGAAGACTCAACTGGGTAATTAATTATCAAGTTAAGACAAGCATAATAATGGTGGTTCCTTGCAGCTCTAGATGGTTATTCTGGCACTGATGATAACAACCTGAGGGTAAAATGGCAGGGATGTGCCCACCCTGGGCGGCACTGGGCGGCCCCGCCCAGTACTAAAAATTACCGCCCAGCACTGTCTTAAAAATCGTGAATCCCGCCCAGCACTATTTTCATCTAAAATCCCGATATTCCTAATAATATATTCACACAAAAAAAAAAAAAATTTAAAGTGTTAGCAAAAGTAGTGTATGTGCTTAAAAAGCTACACAAGTGCCAGCATTTGGCATCTGAGCACCTTTAAAAACCAAAAAATTCCTCAAAGGGGAGGGGGATACCCCTCCCCCTTAGACCCCTTCCCCAGGACGACGATCAGTATACCCGGCACTCAGGAAATCCTGGGCATATCCCTGAAATGGAACAACAAAAGCAGTTTGATGCTGGTGGGTTTCCAGAGTTTGCATAAAGGATTTCTTGGCCAGTATCATGAGTGTAAATTCTGTAACTCAGATAAAACATCCCTGTACAATGTGTTTACTTTTGATTATAAATTGCTGGAAACTGAAGAATTTCTAAGTTTTGGAATACTCCTCTCCTTCCTATTTTCCAAGTTTAATATTTTGACTAGATATTTATCTTTAAAAACGAACACAAAATGCTGCTATTAAACTTGTTTTCCTTCTTTCTTTATTTTTGACAGAATCTGGCATAAGAGTCATTGATCTAGGCTGTGGCATGGGTGTGTCTACTTGTGCATTAGCTAAAGCATTTCCTAAGAGTACAGTTCATGGTGTGGACTTTGTAGACATAAATTTCCAAGGAGCCAAGAAACAAGCCGAGGAAGAAAGTCTGAAAAACTGCAAGTTTTCAGCAGGGGATATCTCCAAATTACCAGATGACTGGTCAGGGCATTTCCAATATGCCTTTATGAATAATGTATTTCATGATCTGGCTCATCCGATGACATGTTTGGCTGAGATAAAGAGGATCCTTGGACCAGGCGGACTGCTCTCCATAATCGATTGCCATGGTTACTCGGCTATAAAAGACAACATAGATAGGGTACCCAAAGCTGTTAATTTGTATTCTGCTAGTCTGCTGGCATGCCTACCTCTTTCACTAGGAGCCGGTGGTGTTGGGCTAGGAGCAATGTGTGGTGTGGAGAAAATTAAAGAGGTGGTTACATCAGCTGGTTTTGAAATGTTGCAATCAGGTTTGGCACCAGAATGTATGTCTTACAGACACTACTTTCACTGTAAAGTTGCTTAATCAGCCTAGCACAAGTCTTGCCAATGACAAACCTATCTGTTTAAGGTGCCATGACAACCAGATTAATTAAAGGGTAAAAGTTTCCTTGCCATATATTAAAGTTAAGCTTTCAGGACAGCCAACTCTGCCTCTAAACTACCCAAAAAAATTAAGATTGATACTGTGTCACTGTAAAAGTTGGAACATGATGTATTTGATAAATAAATTCAGCCTCTGGTCAACAGTTGAAGCTCCCATTATAGTCCAATACAATGTTTTTAAATCTGTTCCTCCACTCGTTCACACCCCTTAACAGTGGAATACCCATTGCGCCCCCTTTACCAGCTGTGGATGAATGCTTTGTTCATTGTTCTTTTATATACCAATAGCTTTTTAATGCAACTTCCTACACTTTGCATGGCTGCCTCGTATTCCCAGGGGCTTGTGAACTCTAGGTTGTCTAGGCTGGCCTTACAACAACAAAAAAACAACAAAACAGTAACTATAGTGGTAAAGGGAAATATAATTATGAAATAAAGATGAGAAATATAGAGTCATAAATCAAATATGAATTTGTTCTTTCCTCTGTTTATTTCTTGAGTTTCATGTAGGCTATGCGGTAATTAATCAGTCCGAAAGGAAAGAATAGTGCAGGTCAAAATTTCGTTTCGATATGTTAAAGAGGAACATCATCTAATCATTTTGGTGAAATTTGCATTCAATTCCTATTTACAGTTTTTGAGATATTGACAGTTGAAGTTGCCGCCTTTCGTACCAAAAGTGAACTTGGAGCAAACAGGTGTGACATCATAGTTGCACACTGATAAAAATGTTTTGTTTGCCTTTAAAATGTACCTCTTATTTTATTCTCCACAATTTGATGCATCCATAATGTGAATGTACCATAGGTATTGGTATTTTATAAACTTCACAACCCCTTTAGACAAACTAGTAACCCAATCCAATCCAAGGTCAAATCAATAGACTGAAAAATAAATTTAAAAAAAAATAATAATGAAAAATGACTTGGAAAATAAGTGTTCCTGAAACATTTTCATAAACTTAATCCTTCTGTTGAGATGGAACTACCACATTTGTTCATGAAAACATAAGAGCATAAATCTTGCAGCAGCATAGATTTCCTGTTTCTTTGAGAAGAGGGAAACTGCCCACTCTCATTGATAAATGTCATAACTTCATTTTACATTTAAGAATACTAATGTTTTCTATACATGATATTCTCGCATAGGTGATCCAACCCCAGTAATAGGGAAAAGACAACACCAAACATTGGTCAATGCATTATTAACCTGCATTGCCGATACTTTTTTTTAAGGAAAAGTCGCCCAGGAAAGCACCTGGGCACGAAAACCAAACTACCAAACGACTGATCCGCTCTCAACCTCAGTCCCCTTATATCGGGACTGCGACTGTGTTATCATCGTCGGGTGTGCATCACCATTCCCCTCGAAAGAGAACAGATACTACACATTATCTTAGCCAAAAAGGCCGAGAAGTGATACATAGCCGATACATAGCATTTCTTCAACCAGAAAGTCACTTGACTTAGTGATTCCTTGCCAAAATGAGAAGAAACTTTACATACAAGGTTTTCTATCAAGCTAAATTGCTGAGCAGAAAATGGCAAGTCTTACAGAATTGAGTAATGCATACGTTATCTCAGTCTCCATTTGGCATATAATAACAGTGGAAAGAAATAATAGCAAAAGAATGGTAAAACTTCTTAAATAAATTACACTTTACCCTAAATCCGTTTGTAAAATGAGCCCAAAACATTACAAACTAATAACACAACTGTTCAGACGGTCCCTGAGGAATTCCTAAGTAGACAATAATAAAGGGGTTCCCCTAGTTAAAACCGACTTCGCATGCGCAGAACATCACATGACTGACAGGATGCTCCTAATTAGTACCCACTGCGCATGCCCAGACAATGTATAGCAACCGTACCGGCGCTCAACCCGCCGTACGTTCATGTTCATCCACAACCTTTCGAATTGACTTTTATAGCGGTTGCAATAATTCTGGTTAAACACGTAATTTTATAATCCAGGTAAAACACACATGACATAAATTAACCTCGAAGCACCCTAGCACTGGATTATCATAAGAATAACTAATGAAAAGGCTGAATTAATAATGAAATATAACAAACAATACGTTTTAGTGGCCTCGATCGTCGCCTCGTGGGCTCTTCTAACATGCACACTAATAACATTAGGCCTGCTAATAGCGACGATTTACTCCATCCTGATATTTACTACAATTGAGAGTAATTGACTCTGATTTACCATTAGTTAGGGTAGTAACATGTTTTAAATTTAATGATTAGTTCATTGATTGTTAAATGACCATACATATTCATCAACTTACCTGTAAATTAGGAGAGAGCGATAACGTAGGGATTTGTCGTTAGGCGTGTACAGCAACAAACTTATTATCGTCGCGCGCCCTCTAATCACAAATACTTTATAGTTAACTTTTAAAGGGGGGGGGGGGTGTGACACGATGATGTCATATTTAAACTTGATCGCCATTGTAGCGATTATATATCTCCTCAAATAGAACAATTTTTAACTGTTTTCGGGAAATTGTTGTTCAATGATAAGCATAGGCACTGTTTATGTTATTGCATATCATAATAAGTTACAGTTTTTTTTAATAATTTAAGATTTCGTTAGTATTTGCTTCCTCCCACCCACCCCCCCCCCCTTATTTTTGCCTCAGTGTATATTTGTGATTAATAGGCTATCTACAGTGTAATAACTTAATGGCATTAAACCATGAACGACTATTGTTCGAAGCTGAAGACGTCAACCCAAGACAAACATTTAGGCGTCTTTATATTTTGATCAATATTTAAACAAAGCCTATAGCGAGTATATTAAATATAATATACAACTGCATTGTTCATCGAACTCGAAATAGAGACTTCACCATTATTGAATCTATCTTTTTTGTGTGTAAAGATGCGATCAGATAAACATTGGGACGGGTAGTTCTTTATGTTAAGACTGGACTGGAGTCTACTGTTATGGATAATTTATCAATTTCAAATCAGGTTGAATAATTATTTGTGCAAATCAATAGTGAAGGTCATAAACAATTGTCACAGGGGTTATATACTGCCCTCCGAGGGAAGATGCTGACGCAGAGTTGTGTATCCAGAATACTAAATGTGAGAATAGCTTTAAATTCCATTGACTAGCATGATGTTTTGTGAGACACTAATGCACAATCTGCTATAAATAAATTTAATAATTAAAAATATTTTAAAAAAAGTTTGCAGAAATCACCTTGGAGTACCTTCGGTATACTAAAGTCGATCATCATTATAATCTACTTACTTTAAAAGACCACTATACAATTAGCATTTGTATTTTCTTGTACAGGCACAACAATGACCTGCTCCCTTCTGATTTCCATTCTTTTTTCCATCTCAATATAGTCGTCATCACAATCATCTTACACGGGGAATGGAGATAATCTTCTCCAACAATACACCGTGACTATGTGTTTGCTCACTCACCTATGAGGATTAATGAAGTCTTTTTGGCTAACAATATGTGTAGCATTAGGCTATATGTTCCCCTTGTAGGGGAATCGTCACGTGACGATGATCACACATTCACAGTCTCGATGCAGAGGGACTGGGGTGAGAGCGGATCAGTCGTTCGGTTGTTTGGTTTTTAGTGCCCAGGGATCTTTCTTATAGGTGACTTTCCTTAAAAAGTATCTTTTCTGGAACTCTTTTGATATTGGTATAAGAAGTAACTCCTAATATAAATCTATGTAAGAAGTAATTGAAGAAATATATTTGATCATGTATATGAATTAACTACCACATCTTTATTCATTAATTATTTTCAAGTTAAATGAAAAAGAGTCATATCCGTATTTGTTTATCATAATCTAGTTGTGTACGCAATGAAGGACTTCTCAGTTAA
The DNA here is from genome assembly GCA_020650975.1 of Apostichopus californicus. NCBI lineage: Eukaryota > Metazoa > Echinodermata > Holothuroidea > Aspidochirotida > Stichopodidae > Apostichopus > Apostichopus californicus. The sequence continues at coordinate 29,227 of JAIPMN010002155.1, read as the reverse complement.
AGGGACCAGACTACAAAAGCTTACTAGCTTCATCTGGTTCCTTTTTTTCATACTTTATTGTTTATTGTTAATTTTCATTATTATGTAGGTATTGTATTTGACATAAATAAATTAACGATACGAAAACGTACAACTTTTACGTAAGCCTAATGATATGCAAGGCGTAGATCACCAAGGGCGGTGTTTGGTGTCCACCCTACCCCTTCAATCCCACAAAAGAAAGTAAAGACAGTTATTAGCATAATCATACGTGAAGACATAATTAAAGACCTAATTTATAGCCCAAATGAGTCCCCCCATTTCGGATTAACCACTCCAGAACCATCTCCTCCGGTGGGGGGGGGGGCGCGTGTGCAGTATATTTTCAGGTGAATCATGATACTGAAATGGAGATTATATTATTTACATGAATTCGCGATGATATAACTTTTGTTGTTGTTGTGTTCAGAGTCTTAATGACTTTTCTTCAAATTATAAAGGAGCCATGAGTCCTACAAGTTAAAGTATGTAAGGTGACGCATGGAAGTATCCTGGGTATTGTTTCCATGGCTAACGCCTCAGTGGAGGAGACATGTAGAAAAGTTTCCAAAGGCTACAAACACTGCAAGAACAGAACAAAGTAATACTTGATAAGGTGTATTGAAGCTTCCTTAGGGTTTCCGTAGCCCCAAGTAACTCGCTATGAGCTATGCGTAGGTTAATTACGTAAATAGTTCCTGAAATGTGAACTCTTTACCATGTCACTACTTGTGCTTGTATATACAAGTTACATCGATTAAGTTAGTACTGGTGTGTATTTACACCTGTTCAGAAGGCCGTATCCATCAGAATGACGCAAGGAGTGTGACATTTGTGCCTTCGAATGGTCCAGAATGCCTACCTAGATCAACGTTTCGACGAAATCAACATCTAGGTATCTTCGTATCCAAATGAATCGCAGGAAAAGACTAAGAAGGAGAACTTGTCATAATGTTTCTGCGACGGTCATCCGTTCCTGGATTCCGCGTTGTGGCATTTTTGTTCACAGGGATAGTGTTAGGCTTCACTCTAGCAACATGGATACTACAGCACTTAGGTCACAGAGGGGTCATATTCAGTGGGCAAAATTGCTCTCGGGTGGACTCTAAAAGTACAGTAGCTTCAGTACCATCTAAAAACCTGATATTTGTGGGGGTTATGACTGCAGCAAAGTTTCTTCCCACACGTGCTGTTGCAGTCAATCGGACATGGGCACAAACTATTCCTGGCCAAGTAATATTTTTCTCCAGCGGTTCGTCCGAGGTACCAGCAGAGTGGAACTTACCATTAGTAAGTTTACAAGGTGTAGATGATGCCTACCCACCACAAAAGAAGTCATTTATGATGCTGAAATACATGCATGATAACTTTATTGACAAGTATGAATGGTTTATTAGGGCAGATGATGATGTTTACATTAAAGGCTACAAATTAGAACCATTCCTACGATCACTTAATGGGACAAAGCGCCTCTATGTGGGCCAAGTAGGACTTGGAAAAACAGAAGAGAAAGGTCTTCTGCATTTAAAACATGGAGAGAACTATTGCATGGGTGGACCTGGAATGATTTTTAGTAGGGAAACCTTGAAAAGTATTGCACCCCACATTAGTTACTGTCTGAAGAACCTTTGGAGTGTACACGAAGATGTAGAAGTTGGAAGATGTGTCCGAAAGTTTGCAAAAGTGGACTGCACCTGGTCCTATGAGGTACGTACAATGGCAGAATAATGATTCTTTGTAATATTAAACAGAAACAGCATTGATACTGCAAAGCATTCAGGGTATATGTTGGATCAGTTGCTCTATGGATGGATGTAGTCAATGCCTCGAGAGCAACGTGAAGGGCACAATTGAAGTACGTAGGCAATACACTCACTAAACTAGTTTAATAAACCTACCGGGCAATTTCATTAGTGAAACTAATCCAGTTCGGAGTTTTGATTTGTGAAAGAGATTGTGGGGTAAATGGATGATACACAAACTATGCTCAATATTTTTACAGTCAGCAACGGAAATACACGGGCGATGGGCGTTTCGCCCTCGTGAGCGCTAAAAAAACATCGAAAGCACAATTGCGAGGGCGAAAAAAAAATGAAAATAAGAAAAATCTCCCCGGTAATATCAAAGGGGTCCGTGTAATTACTTTTGACATATATGCTCTTCACTTGTTACCGCTTCTTTTCCTTTATTTACTAAACAAGATTCTTTAAAATATGATATAAATTATTTGTTTGCCGCCGTTTTCCATCTTATGACAAATTTGTCCAGTTTACGTACGCCATATATAAGCTGGGTCATAGTATAGCCCAATGATATAAATAGTAGCGAACGTGCTCGATACAAGACCCACGTCACAGCTTGATTCTATACATACTGTGAAGCTGATATTGGGGACACACCGAAAATAATTATGGCAAAGAACTATTCCAGGAAACAGCGTGCATTCCACCTCCCGCATGTATACTCACTAAACTCACTTGAAGCAAGTTTTAAGTTGTAAACTGTTTTTTGTCAATGACCAATCTCAATGGGAATTAAGTGTGTAAAATGGTTTGCTATCTGCAAGTACATTATGTACGAGAATTTTTCATGTGCGGAGGTTGTTCAAGAACTTCACATAGCATTTATAAACATACAGCGATGCATTTAAATTTTAATACAACAACTTGTTACATAGAACAGTTTGAACTTGCGAAGTACGTAATGTGTTTTTGAAGACATTCATAAATATGTTTTGTTCATATATTAACCAATTAAAAAAGTTTAGTGAACATCGATATCATGATGGCTTGGGTATGCGCCTGTAGGAAACCCCTACACAGTAGGTAATAGTTCTAGCGGCCCAGGTAGACTACTAACAATAAATATGTGGATATCAGTACAATTTATCTTGATATCACAGCATATATGCCCATCGATGGGAAGTCTTGGGCTCAGATGCTTGGGCTGTGCATGTGGTTTCTGAATGGTACCAAATATAGTTCACCTCTACACCTTCTGAGGGCGAAGGAAGTCCAACCACAGAAACACCCGAGAATCCGGACCAATGGCGTGTCTGGAGAGATACATCCAGGCATTGCTGGACAAAGGACGCGGTAGTGAAGGCAACGGGAAGGGAGGGAACCCTCTTCCGTTCATCATTCTGTTTTACTCCCAAAAAAGGCAAGTCCTTGAGGCTTTTGAACCTCCAGGTCACTAAACAGAGCGTTCATCACACCAAAATGCTTTACAGGATGGAGATACTCTCTGTCATCATACCATCCAGAGGGGCATGTGAGCATCGATAGTGGATCTGCAGGATGTCTACCTTCATGTACCAATCCACCCAGCATATCAATGTTTCCTCACGTTCAACAACAAAGGGACATACTTCAAGTTCATAGCCCTTCTGTTCAGCCTTGCCACTGCACCAAGAGTATTCACCTGAGTAGCAGACATGTCAGTAACATACCTTTGTCACAAAAGGTATGCCCCGCTTGTACACTTTAGACGACTGGTTGGTCCTAAGCAAGTCTTACCATGATGCGGCGAACAACACCGCTTTCACAGTAGACCTCCTGACACACCTGTGATGGGTGATCTACAGGGAGAGTCGAACTTAACGCTGGGTCAGCAAGTCAAGTACCTCAGAGCCCAACTAGATTTCACCAAGGGGACAGTCTGCCCATCACCAAAAAGAGTCACCCAACTAACACAACTATGCTCGACAAGCGTTCTTCAAAGTCAAAAGGTTGGTAAGACTTCTGGGGCTGATGGCCAGCCAAGTAAACATCCCGTTTTGCAGGTTACCGATGAGACCATGCAGGTGCGTCTGTTGAGATTCTACAGCTGGGATGAATCCGACCTTGAAATACAAGTTCCAATGTCTCCGCTGGACCCACAGTATCTACTATGGTGGGCAAACGCCGAAAACTGGGCCATTTCACCAAGAAAGGCCCTAGACATCAATCACATCGGACACCTCCTTAAAAGGGCTGGAAGGCACCCACAGCATCGGGGACCTGGTCGGAACCTTCACGTCAACGAGCTCAAACTTAAAGCGGTACCAAGAGCACTCCACCACTTTTCAGGAGCAGATCAGGAGCTACACAGTCGCTGCATTCACTGACAATACATAGTGGTTGCTTATATCAACGAGCAAGTGGGCTACTATGTCAAGCAATATGGAACCTTCTTCACTGGTGCCGACAAACGGCATCCTCTTCAGGGCTTCCCACATTGCGTGGCAACATAATCAATTAGCGGACGTTCTCTCAAAAAGAAACATGAGTCCGACAGAGTGGTCCCTAAAACATCGAACATGCAAACAACTCTTCAATATCTTCGGTCGTCCAAACATCGACCTCTTCTCGCCAGTCGCGAATGCCAAGCTCCTGACCTTCTTTTCCAGAATGTTCTGGGAGACTGACATGATGTCAATATTATGGGATGGCCCTTGTCAAGCCTGGCCTCAGAGCGAGAGGTTTTTTTGGAGGAGGTTACCGATATGGCACCATCATAACTTATTCTTTGATACTTGGGAAGCTGTATCGATGGTGTGCGGACTCCCTGATTGATCCACGTTCAGTAAGTTTTATGAATCAGATCACAAGCTTGATGATGCACCTTTTCATCAAGGCAAACAAGTTTCACCCATCAGGAACTACCGGTCAGCAATAGCTGGAATTCATGCATGGTTCACAGACAGGTCCACCATGGGTTCAAACAAAGTAATATATGCGATCATACGGGGTATGGCTAATCAAAGACCTGTTGTCCAAAAGCTCCCTCAATCCTGGAGCATAAACATAGTTCTCCAAGGCTTTGTTTGCTCGAGTTCCTTGGAGGAGATCTTAAGAGCGGCAGCATGGAAGACTCCAGTGACCTTCGTGGCCGTGAACCTGACCGGCACTCTTGCATCGGAATGGGCTGTTTGGCATGTAGTTTTCGGAGTTCCTGCGGGTATGGCCCGCCTGGTTGGCCTTTTTTTATATCATTGTGACAGTGCCACTCCATGCAGATGTGGAGCGGGAGACAGGAAAATTCCCCAAAACTTACTGGTTTTGCCTTATCGTTGTACTTACATCCAATACACTTTACAGTGACTTGTAGATACACTGTATTCGATATTGCACATTATACCTCACTCACTTTACCTTCATACCACTTGGTGGGAGTTCTCTGGTGATTGGCGGAGCTCTAATCATTTTTTTTATTCGATTGCCTACCCTTCCTTAACCGGGCACGGGGCAAACTAGCCCCTCCTTTTTTTCGGATCCAGAAGGAGGAGTATGGGTGGTGAGAAGAGAGGGGGCGCAGTGCTTAAAACGATCCAAGTGCATTTAAGGTAGACGGGAAAGTGGAGTGAGAGACAGGTATCGTCTGGTAAACGCTCAAGGCAGCAAGTTTTTGGGACTCCACTGGCTCCCTCACCACAAGCAACATCGGCTCTGGTCCCCCAGGGGATGACAACCATACCGACTCCGAGGTATTGGGACAGGCTGGCTCCGGATCTGACCACAAGCCCACCTCCGAGGCCCTACAGCAGACCTGCACTGGCTCTGGGGGCCAACCCCTCTCCCGGTTCCATGACATCTATGGGAAGATGCTCCAGATCTGGATGCCCTGGACATCCAACTTTATTGAGACCTGGTCCAGACTGATGTATGGAAACAACTGTTCAAACCTTCAGTGATGGAGTGCCTCCGAGCTGAACAGGGGATGTCCTCGGGTATCTTCAGAGATCTCTAGAGAAAGAAAACAGAAGAAATCCTCGTGGACCTGGACCTGGCATCTCAATCAGGTACAGTATGTAGTTCTCCTCGACATTCATGCTGGCAGCGGTAGTACTGCCCAGGCATCACCATCAGCCCCATGAAGACGAAGACATCCTGGACAGGGAAGCAGCTCAAGTCTTGTGGCTCTTAGGCTCTTTGGCCAGATTATATGACCAGTTTGCAATGATATCACTGCTGATGATGCAGTTTAGATGCACCGGTGTCCTTTCAGAGATAAAGTGGCCAGCGAGCGAGACCAGAGATTCACTCCAGGACCTCCCATGTTGGGAGAGGATCTCTCTGAGGGCCAATTCAACAAACTAGCACAGGAGTAGTTCACCAAAAATGGCAAGCTTTCAAAATCGAGATTCACGAACCTTGGGAATAGCAAACCTAAAGTTCACTCCAGCCATCCATACCAGGTAGATGAGTAACAACAGGCCCCTTGTGGGACCCCGCAGCAATGCTAGTTCACCATGAAGGCAACAAACGTATTGGAGATGCTTGGCTAACCAAAGAAAGGCATGGCCTTCCGGAGAGGGTAACCGGCAGTAGACCAGACCTAGATAGGACTCTCGAGGCCGGCCGACCAGGCCTGCCTTCGAACCAGTCAATGTGAGTGTCCTACCACGAAACTCCCGATGATAGGGGGAAAACTCAACAAGTTCAAACGTTCAAGTTCCCACCACAGTAACAGTGCCACTCTGTGCGTAGGTAAAGAAGACAGGTAAGTGAGGAGTGAAGTAAATCCAAGATGCTACAGTACAGATAGATACTGTCTGAAATGCAATTATTTACTTCTTTCCTTTCTTACAGATTTTCAGTCCCCTATATAGGTGTTCATGATGTAGAAACAGTTGCTAGGAATGCTACTGTTAATTCAAAGAAGTCACATATTGGAGTTTATATTCAGTGGATAACGTGGCAACATGTTCTTACTGTCCATACTAAATATCATCAGTATAGCCACAAAGTTGAGCATGCAGGATTACTGACATTTTTTAAAAGGTATCTACCTGGAGGTATATTATTCCAAATATTAAGGCGGGATATGTACTTTTCAGTAAACTACGTTTTTAAACACTTTTTTTGGGGGGGGGGGGGTGGGGAGGCTTGGAGAACCTGCCGATCTTCTCTAAGGTAAGACGAACACTCATTTATGTGGAAGCTTCTCAGTTTTTCCCAATTATTTATCCCGCGACGGCAGAGATGCCCACCAAATGGCTATCATACCCTTACCACCGTCTTCTTCTGACCCTGATTTAACTAAATGGCACTCTGTTACTAGGAAACGTTGTAGAACTAATGACCATGACATATCCCCGCAAACAAAAACAAAACAAGTAGAAAAAGTTGTTATATCTGGCATACCAAAAGAAATAACTCAAAACCCAATTGCAATGGCCAAACTCATCAAGAAGGCCCAACCAAATCCTCTAATAACATCGATAAGAGCCCTATTGAAATCACCCCGGCACACAGGGGGGTTTGCCGCAAGGTCTTCCGGCAATTTTTTGGCATGCCAAAGATTTTGTCACCGCTCACGAAGTTGCTGCCGGAGCCTGAAAAACTCCACCGGCGGTCATACGATGGCTTAAGATGCCCTCACGAATGGCCCGATGTGTTTACGATCAGAGCCGAATTTGAACATTTTCTTTATCGTGTGTCCATCTGGTGTCAACTTCGGGACAGTGTGACGCCGGCATAAAGAAAATGTTCAAATTCGGCTCTGATCGTAAAAACACCGGGCCATTCGTGAGGGTTCATTTTCGTGTTGAATTCGTGTGTCCATTTTGCCCTTCGTAAGGCCATCGTGAGGGCATCTTATCAATTCGTGTCATCTTCGTTTTTACTTCGTGCGATCATCGGTGCCATCGGGCATTTTCGCCTCACGAAGACAATACGAAGGGAACAAGAAGCTGCCCGATTGTCTTATGAAGGCAACACGACTACGTGAAGCCCTAGCAATGCCGTCGTGTAACAATCGTATTATAGTACGATGACATCGCGTTGGGACCACGGTGCCGGCGAAGACAGCCGAATTTGAGAACCTTTAGCGTTTCCCAGGTGTCATGGTAACGTGGACATATAAAGGCCAGCCTCAGAGCATCTTCCTCAGTCAGTCCTGAGCAACTCTACAGAGCAGAGGCGTGTGTAACTCCCAAAGCTACAATCACAATCACAATTAACCACAATTCAGTTCCTGTAGAATGGCATACTTTGGTGATGAGACAACCAGGAAAAAGAAGGCAGTAGCATTGCTTCTTTTGATGCACCTTAGAGAACATGATGAACAACTCTTACAGGCCCAGCATCTCCTCTTACAATAAAAAAGCATTATTTTATTTCACTTTGTCATTTCTTGCTATTTGCCTTTCTAGCATTCGACAATGTACTTATCAATACGTCGTCGTGTAGCCATCGTGTCGCCTTCGTGTGGCATTCGTGTGTCCTGCGGGTAAACTACTTAATATAAATGCACATCTTGGTGTTGCCTTCGTGTGTGGTTCGGGTGCCATCGTGTGACCTTCTGTAGGCAATGTACTTGCTTCGGCTGTTGATTGGCTGTTGACCAAGTTCGAGGCCATCTTCGTGCGAAATTCCAAATTCCATATTCGTATGGCCATCTGGTGTCAATTTCGGGACAGTGTGACGCCTGCATAAAAACACCCTCCTTCTTGACCTCCTAATCCATGATCTCTTGCTTAAGTACTTAGTTCACATAACCTACGCCAAAAAAATAATCTGAAAAGTTCCCTAGATATATTAGATTGTTTAAATTGGGAGAAGGCTTCAGCCCTGGCAGAGGGAGGGCCCCTTGTTTAGGAACCCGGTGGCTAGAGGGCTTGTGAGTCAAACCCCAGAAGAATTGTCCTCCTCTGTGGAACAGCCCAGTCACCGTGAACTATTTTTCTTTTTCTTAGCGTAAGGGTACATCCTGGCAGGGTGGGTTTGCCAATCTGTATGTCACTGTATGCTAATCTAAGTACTACAGTGACATACATGTACTGCATCTGGACTTGCTAAAATTCATCAAGAAATACATGTGTACTGTAATCAAATACATGTTCAAAACAAATGAGAGTAGACCTCTGCCTGCAAAGATACTGATCACAGATCGAGCAGGTTCACATCAATGAACAGTATAATTGCTTTGGGCGATGAGAAAAAAACGTTGTGGAAAGCAGTAGTCGTAACTACTACGAAATATGATCACAACTGCCAGTGCTTGGTTCTTTTTATTAAAATGACAAATACTGTCAGATTGTATCACTTTAAATTCTTCACAGGGTATACCTAGCTGTCTCATTGAATGGGACATGTGGTCTCTCTGATTTGTTGCAGCCTACAGTACTGAGCAACAGATGGCACATCTTTTAAGAAGTTCTGTAGGTGGCATGACTGGCTGTCACATAAAGTACTTTATATATATTAAATTGCATTGAATACTGGTTTTACATTTCCAAAATACTGTATACATAGTTCATCCATGTAATGTCATAAATATGTCTTGACAAAGTTGACTGCCAGATCAAACTTGTGAAATAATTACAGTAAGAACAGTAAGTTACTGTCGTCGAGCACCAGGAGGATCAAGATGGGCAGAAGGTAGATATTAATTCATATGTTGTGCATTCACTATTGTGTAACATATACAGCACAATATGCTTATATTATTAATACAGTTATATACTTTATAGTGGTACACCATCATGTTAAAGTGACAATTGATCATCAATTTTTGACAATTTTATCACAACAATTCCCAACCAGTATACTCAAAATAATAGCAACATTGATCAAACTTGTATACTACGACACTATACAGTATAAAAATACAGGAATAAAATTACATGCTAATAGAAGCAAGTACTATAATTGAACGTTCAGTTAAATAGTTTTTTTTTGTCATAACAGTATTGAGGAAACATGAAACAATGTGTGATAAGCTCAACAATTTTTCAACAATTTGTCTCTGGAAATGAAATCAGTGATGACTGTTTAAGAATACTTGGAATTACAGTTTGAGGCATGTCCTGTACATTGAAGTACTTCCTGGATCCCAGAACCGCAAACGTTTTGAGAAATGCACGGCTTTGGTTTATTTGATTTTGATCTTCCTTATAGAGGAAATGATTTTCTTGATATCAAACTTAAAAGTTTATTTTTATCAAATGGACCTTGCACATATTATTCAATGAAGAGTGCACAGGTGAGTGTATTGTCCTCCAGTACCTACCTATCTCCTCTAACTTTGTACTCTCCCATGTAATGTACATACAGTCAGTACCTCGTCTATATATTAGTAAACATTGTAGTACTATGCCACCTTTTGACACATTTCTGGGTCAACACCCAAGTCCTCCTGAGACTATGGAGAACACATCATTATATCATGGTCGCATATGGAGGATGAGATATTGTAGATCCTTGCCACTTGGGATGAGTAGCTACTCTCGAGGGTCACCCATGGTGGGGTACCCCAGAGTGACGAGAAAATTTACTTCGCTACTCGCTAACCTGTCTCCCCAGAACCTTAGGATCCTTGTGTATTCATCTGAGTTAATACAAGAATTAAGTGCTTATGGTGGTGGTTAAAGGTCAACAGAGATCAAAATATGAAAGCAGCTGTGTGCAAATGCATGGTAACTACAAAGTTACAAGCTAAGATGAACTTCATTCTCAATATGTACTGTAAGTTTCAAGTACAGTGAATACTGCACAAGAAACCGCTTCCTTGGTGTAGGCTCCGTCAGTAAAGATGAAGGTCTGAATATTTAAAATATGATAACTCCAAAAACTAAGAAGTTCAGATATGGACATTTACTTAAACTGGTGAGTACAATAACCCAGTTATTTTATGTTGGGATCAAAGGGTATTTAGGTACAAAATCAAAGTCTGTAAACCTAACGTAGTTAACACAATATAATTTTAAAATTATTCATAAACTTGATATTGATGTGTTGTGGTGTAGATCTAAATGAGTGCCAAGACCCAAACTTGCTGAAAACTTGAAGTGCACAGTGGTCCAAACTTGAATAAACATTTGTGAAATCTTTCTAATATGAATGTTCTTATTTACAGTAAAACATGATGAGGTGAAGAACTACTGAGCCTTTTTGGTAGCTAGAGAAATTAATATGAGAAAATGATCATCTTTCTAGTCAATAAACTACATTGTTATGGGATTTAAGTTTCAGTCAGGGTGGTATTGAAACTTTGTCCATCTCTACACAAAAGGCTGCTTTAGGAAGCTCCAGTTCTCTCTGCTGTGCACTTTTTGTACAGTACTTTCCAAACTATATTCAGCCACACTATAGCTGACCCAAGGCCTTGATCAATTGCACACAACAATGTCGGTTATGCAGTGTCTTAGGTTTCCGATAGAGATTTGGATTGAGGTTTCAGGTTGAACAATCAATTTTTCCTGGAGGGATCAATTTGACAGCCAATATCATTTGTTAATGACAGAAAAAATTAATTACAAGGTAAGTAGCCCTGGATGGAATTATGCTTAAACCCCAGGATATAATGATAGAAACTTTACTGTCTCTCAAAACAGCATATTAATTACTGCAGTACTCTTTAAAATATGTATCGGTAATAGGAGAAATTAACTGCCAATTTTACTTGCATATTTATATATACAAAATAATACAGAAATACATAATTCATCTTTCAAGTGGGCCGCTCAGCTTATATGCTTCATGGAGGCTGGCTGTGTTCTCAACTTGCTAATAAGTACCGGTAACTGTACTCATAAATACTATGAAAGCATTGACGAGTACAGTTCATTACCAGAACCTGATTTAATGTCAGTCAACAGCACAGCTCAATTGATGTGCAAGGGTTGGGGGATGAAGGGATGGGGGGGGGGGGAAGTGAACTCCGGGAAAGATGGAAGAAAGGAAGAGGCATATCAGTTATACTTTGACAGTTAGTAATACTTTGTCAAAACTAGAAATTTAGAGATACACATAACAGCTTTAATGTTAACTACATATTTTATTATGAAAGCTTCTCGTTTCATCCAAATTAGGTACTGGGTATGAATTTTTTTTAGCTTGTGGTGCCGGGGGGGGGGGAGGGGGGAGATGGGAAGAGGGATTGATGTATAGAATGATCCTCATTGAGTTAGTAATCATGTATCCTCCCTTCACCTTTTTATCCTATATTTAATTCCACCATAGATTAGCCTCATTGCAAAGAATTGGGTGAGTTAAACTTGTGTTTGTCAACGTGGGCACATGTGCATATTTTTTAAATACACAAGGACAGGTCTGTTAGATTTTGAAGGCACACTGCATCTCTGAATGCACACAAGTTGTACAGTATGCATACTGCACTGCTCAATATTGACGACTATGGACTGTTGGCGATCTGTGTCAACTTTATCAACTATTTTTGCATAAAACCTACGAAGGTAATATGCAATAGAGGCAGATCACTGTAAATACAGTATGAGACCAAGTCTGAGAACAAGTGGAGGCTTAGCATGGCTACTGTACACAGAAAAAAATGTACCTGAACTTGATAACAAGAATTTCTCACATCTGTTAAAAAAAATGGCAATGCCAGGCATCACAAATGATATTCAAAAAGAATCTGTGGTTGGTTCTCTGCGGTAATACATTCATGATTGTTTCCTCGTTCTGCGTATGAGCACCAAAAATATGAATTGACTTCACTCATCTATTATCTCCTCTTTCTTACATAAACACACTCTGATCTGCTCTAGCCTCAGAACTAATAACATTCTTGCACTACACCTCCAATTAGAGACCCTTTCTGAAATCATCAAGAAGGTTCCCAGTTCTTTGATCTGGCTATAGGGTAGATCTTAGATTATAACACAGTTTATAGGTAACGGAGACAGGAATGTGTCATCAATCACCATTCATAATAAAACCAAACCAGTCTGTTCATGGGTATTTATTTTATTCCTCTGTCACCTGTCTCCAGTCTTCATATACAGTATGCAATTTCTCATCTATACAAGTCACGACTGGAAAACGTGTTAGATATTCAAAAAAGTCAAATATTGGTTAGTTTGCGTTGAAACACACATACAGGCTTTTTATTTTACAACTGATCAGTGTCTTCTGGAAATTTCACTAAGTTTGTTATTTGTACTTATATAACCGGAACCTTTAAATTTATTTTAGGTACAAGAAATAATACCTCTATAATCTCTATATCTTTATATTGAATGTATGGAAAATAATCAAGAAGAGAAGAATACTTTGTTGGAAACTGTGTTGCTTCATGTAGCAGTCTGTTGCATTGAACCACTAGCAAACCTGTAACATCCTGTGATTTCTCTCCTGAGAGCTCTTAAATTGCATGTACAGTAGTCACGTAAAGGCACTATTAACTGCTAACCAAGAAATAATACCTCTATAATCTCCATATATTTATATTGAATGTATGGAAAATAATCAAGAAGAGAAGAATACTTTGTTGGAAACTGTGTTGCTTCATGTAGCAGTCTGTTGCATTGAACCACTAGCAAACCTGTAACATCCTGTGATTTCTCTCCTGAGAGCTCTTAAATTGCATGTACAGTAGTCACGTACAGGCACTATTAAATGCTAACCAAATTGTAAATAGATTACAAAAGAGTTCTGCCAGTGTAACAAGTTTGGGGTTACTGTTGAAAGTAAGTGACACCACTTAGTTGAATTGTATGTACAATGACATCTAATTCACACTCCACTACACCAAAGAATACCCTGAGTGAGAAATATTCTTGCAATTTAAGCCAGTTTCAATAAATAATGGCAATATTGAGTGAGTGGGCCAAAAACCATCCTCTAATAACAGTATATTTAAAATCGACCTGATAGATCACAATATATTTTATATATATACACATTGATATATAGCCACTTGACAGTTGAGGCTTAGTGATCACACTTACATGCAAAATATTAATACCAAAATATATATAATGCTTAAATGACTGACTGGCGTAGTAATTTATGTAGTACTCCCTGTAGATAAATAAAGTAGCAATTCATTTCACAATTCAGATGCTTTTGTTGTTTTGCGCTGTGGATCAAGAATCAATTTTGAAAGCTGCATCCATTTTGCCATAAATTATGCTAGTGTGTCTACTTGACAGTTAAAGCACAAAGAGTTGGTACATGCATGTGAACATTTTACTATACCATTAAAACTACCACAATTGAACCAGGAATAAAGAACTCTTTTGTAAGACATAGGGTGAACTGTTTTGGAATTATAAATGACTAGTTAGGAGTAGAATTTAAAATTATTATAAAGTATAAACCGAATAGATTAAATTTTAATTGATTGAAGAGGTACCATCAGAATTGATCAAACTGATGCAAAATCTCCAGCCAATGGAAATGTCATATTTTAGGCCCGTGGTCCGCAAACGTTTGGACCCACAACCAGGGATCTACCCATGATCAAGTCTAAATGTGACATCATTGAGTCACATGCGGCTTCAGTTTAATATATTTTTCATTATTTAGGATGAAAATTGTATTTCAATGTCAATTTTCTGTAATATAGACGGGTTTTGCAAATGACCAAATGCTGGCATCGGTGTTTCATTGTCAACACTGTTATATTCACATTCTATTTCGAGGAAATGAAACGGGAAACAAGGAGAAAGTAAAAGGTCTAAGATCCTAGTGGCACGATGACATCACGGTGACTGGGGACCAGCTACTGTCCCTAGATCAGTTGTGATCATTGTGGGTGAGGGCCAGTGTCTGAACTGGTACGAGTGTATCTGTTGGTTCCCGGTTCCACAGCCTCCCGTCAGTTCCATTGGGCTTCGTTCGTTTGGCAGTAGGTTGGCTTTCCCATTTATAGAGGTGCCTTGCCTTTCCATTTGTCCTTGGCTGTATCTTTCCCGGTACCCCCAGACAGATCAGGCAAAGTTTCTAACAAGAGCAACACTTGTAGGACAAAGGTCATGATCATCCCAGAGTCTGCATGGCCAAAACAAGGAACAGTTAATACATCTGATCTGGGTGTGGGAAGCGATACAGCATCTGGAAATGTATGTTACAGAACACTGAATACAAATACCACATTCTCATACACACATCCTTTACCTACATGTAGTAACACACATCCTTTGCGTAACATAGAACACATTTATTAAATGTATATATTTATTTACAGAACCCGACAGAAGGGTCCCTGTACAACAAACACACAGCAATGAAAGAAGTAAGCACCAACATGTGTAACCCCAAGGCCTGTATGTCAAAGGATAAAGCCTAATAAGATATGAACTATGGGAACTAGTTCGTAAAAGCACATGTGAAGGGGAATAAAACCCCTAAAAGTCACCCATTATAGTAGATATGGGACACTAAAAAGCTCGGGTGGGGGGGGGGGGTACCTTTATGCTGTTTCGTGAAACTGGTACCCAGACTTAAAGCATAAGAGAAGCTAAGGGAAGCCCGGAAATACACAAAGGCTTCCAAAATTGCCCAAAATAAAAGGATTCTCATCTTCATTTGGTATGTTACAAAATATGCTCTCACATTTACTTAGCCTACAAAAGTTTCCATATTTTTGTTGTGTGTGTCAGGAAAGAGAAAAACAAAAGTACTCGTGGAGAAAGGTGGGTGTTCTTGGTTCCGAAAAGCCCATCTAGGACAGAAATGCTATACTTCCAGATCGTAAAAAAAATTGTCATCAAAATTTGTACCTTTGTTTCTTGGCTTGCTGTCTCCTCACAATATTAGAAGTCTCCATCGGTTCACCTGTCTAGAGTGAACAGGTAAATTGTTTATATTAATATGCACCCTAATTAGGGAGCACAGATGTGTTTAAGTTATTACCTTTAAAGCTGTCCCGTGGGAAACCAGTAATGAGATTCAAATGGATTACAAAGTAAAGTCCAAGTAATGCCTAAAACGTTGGACGGTGGGTGGTAAAAGTAGAGAGGGTCATTGTTCAGAAGTGAACCCATTGCTAAGAAGGTTACTCGATTCACTATAAAGATAAGGTAGAGTAAAGTTAAGTAATGTCTGCATGGAGACAGGTTAGCTCATCGCAATGTAAGTTTTGAGATATATCCAAATTATGAAACATGAATGGTAACCAGCCCTGTCCAGAAACATGTCTCCACTTACTACAGTAAGGTACTATACAAGTCTAACATGGCAGTGTGTCCATGTTCTAAGGAGATTCACCCTGATGCAGCAGATGACATCACTCTGTATGCACAGTAGCAGGAATATACTGTATACAGTTGCACATTTTTGCCCATATATGGAGACTGACATCAAACCACCCATTTATTTGGTCGTGCACTACCTGATATACTGTAATTACACAGGATAGGAAGCAACATTCTCAGTTTCTGTTTTTCTTTCGGGGGGCCTTTAAATAAAGTTGCTTTACACAACACAGTACGATATTGTTGCCTGTCCACAATTGGCTTTTCACTTTGCAAGGAAATCAATCGGAAGTTGTTAGCATTCTCAGACAAAATTTGCGAAACAAGACTGTGAACTTGACACATTGACATGTCTACTGCAGTCCCACGGTGATACTGAGCACAGCATGTCCTCCTCCTTGATACACTTATTTAAAGGAATAGTACACTAGAATATTATGTACTGTACTCTGTGCTACTGTGTATAATAGGAATAGTACAGTAGTAATGAGCTATGTGTACAGTGCAAAGAAACATTACATTTTAAATGTTAATACATATACTGCTGTAACACTGGACTGTGAAAGCTAGGAAAGATTAGGTGTAAGAGTTTAACAGTAATCTGTAAACTTAGTTTCCCCACCCATCAAATAAGATTCAGAAATTATGGAACTATACACAGAAACTTAAAAACAGAAACTTAAAATTCTTGCAAACTAAAGTGTTAAATTGCATACATTTGGGGTGACAAACCAAATGTTTATGTGTACTGCAATAGTGTGTACTATATTTATTTATAAGATTCAGCCAACAGGATATTGTACATACAGTTAGTGACCACGTCATATTTTTCTTAGCTAGATATTAAAGTGATATGTATCCAGGTATGTGCGAACATATCATACGGTCATCCAAGCAATACAAAGAATAGATATATACAAGAATCTTTCTAAATCAAAGTTTTGTCATCATGGGCATTTTTTGTTGTTGTCACATACAGTATGGCAAATGTGCCCACGTACAATACACAATACCCTATACTCCTTGAAGTGTGTGTTAATTGGTCATTGTAGATTGGTGAATTAGTCATGAGTGTTTCAAGGGTGGATATCTTTACACTTGTTTGTATTACATTTAAGCTGCTCATCATTATGGTATCTATTACCGTCTGCTGCAAATCTATATCACAGAACCTGCTGCGTAACATTTGACCTTTTCAACACCCTTTTCTGGCTATTAATTGGCTATCAACTTGTTTCCCGTGTGTTTTTGCCATCAGATACTGATTTGGTCTTAAAATCAATGTTTGTTTAATACTATTGTTACGAAGGCTAACTTTTGTAAGAGCGCCCTCGAGAAGAGAGAGAGGGGGGGGGGGGAGACAAGATGGCGGGATAAAGTCTGGTGTAAAGTGATTTTCTGTGTTTCTAATTATTCGGGCTTGTGGAACAGAGACAACCTCCCCGATCCCCGTAATATATGGTGGAGAAAGCGGGGCAGAACTTGTTACATTTCCGGATTATTTTTCTTTGAGAATGAACAATGAGTGATATTTAGACGTAGCCTAGCTTGAAACGTTAGTTTGTGAAAGCGGGGGCCTTACGAAGCAGCCTCTACAACACTATAAGTGTAACTTGTAAGGTTAACGTTAGGCTACGTGAGAACGTTCGTAGTCGCAGCCTAACAGTAACACACTAGACTGCATTAACACCTAATCAAATGTCACAGTTAACTAGCCGAGATTTTGTTTTGTTTGTGTTCTGAACTTCTGATTAGTGTTGTAGTAAGACGTACCAAAGAAGGCTAGGGTCTACAATATTTTTTTTTGTAGTACACACGGAACGATAGTTTTCACTCTGCAGCCCGAGGTACTAAGGTAACTTGCTTCATCATGAATAACAATTCTTATAAACCCCCGATATTTTTGGGCACTGCTGGTCAGGACGTAGAGCAGTGGCTAGATTCATTTTAACGTTATGCAGAGTTTGCCTATTGGGATGACCACAGGAAGTATGTGTGAAAATTTGTCTACAGGATGGAGCTGCACAATGGCTGCGTAGAGTAAACCTCGAACAAAGTAATACCTATGAGCTACTTAGGGACCAGCTGTAAGGTACCGACTAAACCGGCCCATGTTTTTCAGCTAAGAAAAACATTGTTTAGTAAACAACAAGAAACAACTGAAAGGGTTACCGAGTGTGCGGATGACGTGTGTAATCTGTGTCACAAGTTGAACATAAACATAGATGAGCAACTCCATTATTTTATTCAAGGGCTCAGGCAATCGTTGCAAAACATGTGCTGCGTCGCCAACCACGCAACATGAGGGATGCCAAGACCATACTTCTAAGTCTGCGAAAGCCACAAAAACATCGGTTGACGAGTTGCTGAGCTGGTGATGGAGAAATTATCTGGCCTAGGCTTGCCCAGATTACATGTCACCAAGTCCTCGGCACATCGCACGTCCCACACCGTACATGGAGAGATGCCAACTATGCAACAGCGTCTCGCATACTGCACCAAACTGTCCGATGTTCCTTCCAAAAGGGCAAAATTTTCAACCAGAACTGGAACCCTGGCGGGGCCCACCAATCGGCTATGAGGCTCCATATTATCAAGTTCAGTTCCGTCAGGTGAACGAGCAAGCTGGGATGTCGGATATCAGCAGCCCCAGGACCCAGGGCAAGTTTTGAACAGACGTCGCATACCGAAGTCGCAGATTCAGTGTTACAACTGGGGGAATTATGGTCATTACAAGTATGAGTGTACAGTAGCTATGAGAGCACTTAATTATGAAGCTGGTAATCATGGTAAGCCAATCCTGGATTCAGTAGTTTCAGACAAGCCTACTGGTAGTGCAAAATCAGCAAATGGTATGGTGCCTAAGGTAACCAATGTGCAGTTTCCCTACCTCAAAAATTATATTCCTGTATCTGTTGTTGGTACTAAAATATTTGCTATGGTTGATACAGGGGCAGATGTCAATGAAATCCACCCAGATATGTTGCACAATCATCCTATTAACACATTTACAATGGTGAAACATGATATGGAATGCATGTCTACAGCCTTGAGTCAATATACCAGGGTTGAAAGTATGCTCTGTTTCAAAGGGGAGATCCAGTCACAGGTGGTAGACCTTAGGTTCTATGTGGTGCCTGATATTCAACCAAAGGTAATTTTAGATTAAGATTTTCTCTCGGCATACATAGCCGCAGTCCAGTGTGATCCAAGTGGGGTGCAAATAACATTGGACCATGTGAGGAACATTGTTACACCAAGACGTTCACAGTACCTCCAAAATCTGCAATGGTGCTGTTGGCAAGGATAATGGGGTCGCCACTGCCAGATCAGAGTATTGGAACAACAACAGGCCCACCCACATTGTCCACAGCTGGTCTTTTGCCAACCAAGTCCCTGTCAACTAATCACAATATGAGCTGTCATTTTGAGTGTGCTAATTTTACAAGCAAACCCCTCACTGTACCTGCAGGTCCAAAGTTGGGGAAATTCACATGCCTGTCTCGCAATGATTCTGTTCAGGGTTTTGATAGTGATACTAGGGTTGGGCAAACCAGGTCATCCCCACTGTATCTCTTGATGGTGAATACCACCGCCATTGAATGTGGCTGACTCACTCGATTTGTCTAGGAGTGACTTGTCTCCAGATGAAAAGGATCAGTTGTGTCAAATGGTTAACAATTATGCGACATCTTTGTTTGTGGGACAGGATAACCACCCTGGATTTTGTGTTATGGTTAAGCCTGAAATTATGAAAGACCCTACAATTAAGCCTACTCGTAAAAGGTGTTATAGTTTAGGGCCCAAACAAAGGAGGTATTATAGCATTTGATATATTGATATGTCTGCTCAGGGTATAATCGAGCCATCTACTTCCCCTTGGGGGAGAAAAACAATCAGGTGTATAAATTTGTTGTTGATTTCAGACGTATCAACAAGCATATTTAAATGGATGCACACCCTCTTCCCACAACAGAAGAATCCTTGGACAGAATAGGTAATGCATCCTTTGCCTACTTTAGTGCCCTTGATTTACAGAGTGGGTTCTATCAGGTGGCCCTTCATCCAAACTCTAAGAAATACAAAGTATTTCGTTGTCATACGGACCTTTATCAGTTTCAACGCCTTCCCATGGGGTTGCGTTCTAGTCCAAGCACATTCCAGCGAGTCATGTAAGCAGTGTTACATGGTTTGCCATGGAAAACTGCTTGGTATACATGGATAACATTTAAATTTTGTCTTAGGACTTTAACAGTCATCTTAAACATCTTGAAGAGGTTTTTGACAGCCTAATCAAAGCTGGGTTGAAGTTGCGCCCAAACAAATGTATGTTGAACCTGAAATGCACGTTGTGAGTAACCAAGGTATCTCACCTGACCCAGAAAAAATGGCAACAGTCCAAAGTTTCCCTACTCCTACTAATATAAAAGACATTCGGGCATTTCTGGGCCTCTCTGGCTATTGTAGGAAATTTGTGAAAGGCTATGCTGGGATCGATACCCCATTATATGCACTAACAAAGAAAAATATACCATTTAGGTAGTCAACGAATGCTAGGATGCATTTGTGGACCTCAAAAAGCTTTTGACTTCTCCACCAGTGCTTGGCTACCCAAACTTCACAAAGCCCTTTGAGCTATACACTGATGCCAGTGGTTCTGTGGACAGGTGCAGGATTGGCACTCTAGGGTTATTGCTTATGTTGGTCGTTCATTAACTGTGATTGAGAAGATGTATGGTATAGCAGAAAAGGAGTGTCTAGCAATAGTGTATACTCTCAAGAAACTTGATTCCTACCTGCGCTACTCCACTTTTACAGCTATTGTTGATCATGCAGCTCTTCAGTGGTTAGTCTCGCTTAAGCAAACGATGGGAATGTTTGCTAGATGGGCCAGTCTGCTACAAGCATACCCCATAGTCCATAGTCCACCATAGTCCATAGGGATGATAAAGTGCATGGCAACGCTGATGCACTGTGTCGCAGAGATTACCCTCATTTCCAACCACCAGAGTAGTTGGATGGGGATGAGATTTTTCATTCATTGGTCCCGAGTTTGACACAAATCCTCCTCCCAAAGTAGCCGGGGTAGAAGTTTCTGCTCGTGCACCCCAGAGTACCAGTCCCAAATCCATATCAAGATAAGGTGACAGACCTACAACATTCCGTAGGGGAGCTGTTCTCCAATGGCGATATAAAAGGGTTGCAACATGATGATCCATATTGCAACATGATTATCTAGAAAGTGGGGAACTCCAATCTGATCATCGCATTGCGAGTGACCTATTGAGAACCAAAAATATTTTCTTGATGAGGGGATTCTCTATCATGTGTGGGTCCGCTATGGGCATGTGAAGCGGGAGAATATAAGTCATTGGTAAGTGGTCATTCCGTCCACTAAGTCAGCAGTGGTGTTGCAGGAATTGTATGATTCTCAATTGTCGGGTGGTCATATGGGTATAGCCTGAACCATGGACAAAGTCAGTGTTAATTTTTTGGGTTAGGTATTTTCTCTGATATTGTTCGTTGAATCAAATCTTGCATGCCATGCAACCGACGGAAACGACCGGCATTCAAGGTTTGTTCCCCGGTTACACCAATGCCATCTTCAAATTTTCCATTCGAGAGAGTGAATACCGATATTCTTGGACCTTTGCCAAAGTGTAGCGGCACTGACAACAAATATGTTCTAGTTTTTGTGGACTTTTTTGCGAAATATATCGAGTTAATTCCTGTGCGTGATATCACGGCTCTTACTGTTGCCAGGGTATTTTTGAGGGAGATCGTCTGTCGCCAGGGTGCACCAAACTTTTTACATTCCGACGGGGGTACAATTTTCCTCTCTAACATTGTCAAGATGACTTGTCAGCTTATTGGCACCAAGAAGACTCAAACAGTTTCTTATCACCCTCAGTCAAAGTGAGAGGTGTTTGTCGTACATTTTGACTTCTTTAGCAGTTGGAATCGGTACATACCAATTGGGACCAATACCTCCCTTTTACTCAATTTGTGTACAACACGTCCCCATGTATGGATAGTAGAGACTATACACCAGCGTTCTTTGCGTATGGTAGAACCTTGCGTACGCCACTTGATCACCAGATCCCATTCCCTTCAGACTGTCCAAAGTCAGCACAACATATGTTGGAGAATTGATCATCAATTTTGGAGAAGGCCCGGGCTGATGCTGCTTTGAACCTCCACGAAAGGACAATTGTTATGCAAGGCAGTGCTGCTACGAAGGCCACAAATCATACCTTTCATGTGGGTGACATGGTCTATCTAGAAACTCCAGTTCTGGCTGTTAATCAGAGTATGAAGCTGGCATCCCCATGGCAAGAGCCTTATTTTATCGTTGCTTAACCTTCCGACATACATATTAAACTCAGGAAAATTGGTGAAAATACATTGCACAAAGGTAGAGTTCATGTTGATAGACTTAAGCATGCTATGTGTTGACTGGTTGAACCTGAAGTGGTTCCAGTTGAACCTGAAGTGGTTCCCGTTGAACCTAAAGTGGTTGCAGTTGAACCTGAAGTGGTTCCACTTGAGCCTGCAGTTTTCCCTTCAGAAGGAGATATTACCCCCACGACAGCTAAGGCTGACCATGGTCAGTCTGCTGTACGAAATTAGCCTGAGAGGAAAGTGAAACGACGACATGATTGGAAGGTCATGCTTTCCAATGGTTAAGTGTTATCATGCTGCATGTACACGGTGGTTAATGTTCCAATGGGTTTAGTGTTCTGTTTTTTCTTCTTCTCTGGACCACTTATTGTTTATACTGTGTTTGGTATTGGGATGGTCATTGAACAGTTGTTGGCATAGTATTAGTAGTGTATATTGTTTAGTAACCATGTGATAATGTATTCTCCCTTGTACTCATCTAAGTTTCAGTCAGTTGGGAATATTGATGTTGGGGCACAGGGGATGAGGAAATTAAGCTCCTCCCACTCGCGCGTGTCACTCACACTTTTATAATCTATATATATTACCGCGCCGAACATGACAAAATAGTATATAATATATAAAGGTTATAACGAACAATATATATATTTTATGCGATATATATATGATATGCGGTATATATACTTAGGTTATGCATAACGTATATATATGAAGAACAAACATAAGTCATATATATTACTGCATAACCAACATATATTCCTCGTTATAATCAATATATATGGTATATATTATTGTCACATATGGCACTTCATACAATTGTTCAAAGTAATTGGTAAAACAAGATTCACAATGGGAGCAATCTGAATGAAAACCATACATATATGTACAGAGTCCACTTTAATAAGGCATAAGGCATTTATATTTATATAGCGCCACAACTAAAACGATTTTCTATGGCGCTTTACAAGGAAAAAATAAAACATACAAATGAACAAAAGCAGCAACAAGACAGAAAAAAAAAGAAAAGGAGGATTACTTAAAGGCCTCATTAAAGAGAACTGTCTTCAGATCTTTTTTGAAAGAGAGAAATGTGAATTGATTAGCAACCGAAGACGGCAAGTCGTTCCACAGCCTGTCCACAGTTTACTGTATTGTAGCTGAATTACTATGCACAATAATGAGATTGCCAATTAGATTACTGTAAGGTCACTGTATAAGATACCAATGATAGGTTTAGAGCTTATCAGTTTACTATTTGAATAATGCACGCAGAGTAACGATCAAGCATTATGTATGAATGGAATTCCTCTGCAAAATACAGCCATGGCCAGATTTCCTCATCTACTGGCTATCAAATAGATCACTAAAACATACTGCAAGTCTAATGTACATGAAGTAAATCTTTATAATTAAATAAAAATACAGGAGTCTTTTTGCAGCAGTCTTTCTTCTCGGAAGTATTGCAGACTTTTGACAATTTTGTTTATAAACAACTCTCCCAGCGTTTGTCTCCAAATGGAATTAGTTCACTCAGCTCAGTTGTCTTAGGACATTTCCCTGTGACTTGAGTCAACATACACACATGGTTTAACAGTCTAAGTAATTTGTATTAAGCATTTTTCATTTATCGAACATTACATAAAATAAAACTGGAACCTTAATAGCTGCTTTAACTCTAAATGCAATCTGTGTGTGGCCTAACCCTTTCAAATAGCATCGTTAGGGATGATCAAAGTAAACAATTTCAAAAATAAATATCACAGCTAGACCAAGCTTGCGGAAAGAAACGTTCTGTTATTGGTCCAACCCCCATCACGGTAGTTTATTCACTTGCGAAGGTAAATATATTTCAGAACTTATCCTCTTTATTCTATATTCAGATTAGTACATTGCACAAAATAATTTGTCATGTTTAATATACGTGCGTGGACAACTCATCAAACTGTCTACATAGTTTTGGTTATTTTTCACCGATGTGAAAATGTCCGCAACATAGAAGTCACATGATCACGCATTACCAACTGTAAAAATAACCCATCACAGTCACACGATTGAATTATTTTCCACTGTTGCATCATTTTAGTGTTTGTTCCTCAATTATTGTTAACGTTCACTCACCCAAATAAACATGAATAAGCTTTGAAGCTGTGAATTGGGATCCAATGTGCTTCATTTAACAAACTGTTTTATGTCAATTTTGACTTATCAGGCTTCGTTACACCTTTAATGTTTTGTTGTTGTTGTATTCTTTAATACATTTCGATCCTCGCTTACCTGTCTCCCCACAACCTTAGCACCCTCGTTCTACCAATACTCCCCCTTTACCCTAACTGTAGCCCTTAGCCTCTTCATACTGTAGGTTCAGTTATCAACCAGATGTAAAGTACCGTTGCATATAACAGATTGCTTTGTGTGAGAGACATTCACCTGTAGTTACTCAACAAAGATGTGACTTCCTGCTAATTGTTATACTTATCTGTCTTTATGAGCTATGTGACCTAGTATTTTAAAGCCATTAATACCCATATGAGCAGGTTAAAAGCTGGTTTATGTTGCACAACGTTTCAGTGGTCATTCACTGAATTCAGTCAGTGAATCTTAAGTTAGACTCTCGCAAGGCATATAATATGACGTTAAGTACAGGATGGCTTTCAGGCACAACATTTATTTTAATAATATTTAATGATAATAGTAATAATAATAATGATCATAGTAATAATTATAATATAGATTATATAGCGCCTTACATAGCAAAATCACAAAGTGCTAAACAAAATTTCAGTCCTCGAACAAGTAAGTTTTGAGAGTTAGAAGGAATTCACACTAGTTCGCTACAAATATGTTATGGTAGCATGTCCATATTGCTGGAGCTGTGACAGAAAATGACCGGTCACCTTATTAGGAGAGCGGGAAAGCTGATATTCCGACAAAAGATTTTTTTGTGTGTGCCATGGCGTGTAAAGCCTAATTGAAGGGAACAATGTAATTTTGTAATTCACACGGTCTAGAATGGAAAGCCAGTAAAGTTCTTGAAGAATTGGTTTGATATGTTCCTGCTTCGAGTAACCAGCCGAGCAGCTGAGTTTTGAAAACGCTACAACTTTTCGATCTCAGATGCCGGTGAGTGATATGCTTAATGTAGACGCGTTTAAATTCACTTCTATCAGCCAGATTGTATTTCTTATACTAAATTTAATTTGTGAGAAGTGTCCCTTGAAACAGTTGCCGGTTCATCAGTTGTAGTAACTGGATCCGTAGTCTAATACACAGACCATTAGCATTTGGTCACTTTCTCAGATGCAACACAAAACTCTACCCGAAAACATTTAGACTGTGATGGTCTCAAATCACATGTGTACAATGTACTGTAGAAGAAAATTGTTAAGGACAACAGGATGTTGAATGTCAGTCCAGGTACTGTACCTCTATGGCTTAATATGTATATCAATAGTTAAAACAACATATGTTGGTTGAATTATAAGAACAAAACACAAAACTCTACCCGAAAACATTTAGACTGTGATGGTCTCAAATCACATGTGTACAATGTACTGTAGAAGAAATTTGTTAAGGACAACAGGATGTTGAATGTCAGTCCAGGTACTCTATGGCTTTATATGTATATCAATAGTTAAAACAACATTTGTTGGTTGAATTATTATAATTTAAAATGCAATGGAGTAACAAAGAGGCCTGCACGGAGGAAATGATGTCATCCTTACTCTGTAGACTTAAAGGAACATTCCAGATATTAAGCATATTTTAGGGGCAAATATCTTGAAAGAATGGAATTGTGACTAAAGCTGTCTTCTTTGGCTATGACGCACCAAGACTAAAGCCATCCTTTGTTTCCTATATACTGTAAGGTACACATACATTTTGATAGCAAAATAGGCATCGTAGAAATGGACACCAATTGACTTCTGTTATTAACATGCACCCATTTCAAATTCTGTCTGCTTGGTATCGCAATATTTATGTGTAAATGAAACAGAAGTGTACACGCAGTACAGTTTATTTAGCACTCTCGCCATACCGTGCCTATAGAGTGAATCGGTAACCTTTTTAGCACAGTAAACCCTCTATGACTGACTACTTTTTTCGGTTGAAGTCCCTCCAAACTCGTTCTACCAACCCAAAGTGTCTCTAGATGCGTTCTTTTGCAAACTTAATTTTTATTCGGATCTGCATGTTTTCGGTATCTTCCGGACCGTGTTAGGTGAATGTTCACCAAGTGGTTCGAGAATGTTATCATTGTTCCTTACAACTGTCCTTATTTTTTTTATCCAGGCGGGTTCGACAGTAGTTCCCAGTTTTTCTCGCGTTTTCAAGGCCTATCAGTGATACGTGTAGCAGTTATTTGCCACCATTACTTCCCTACACAGTAGAACAAATATGTACATTTGAAACAGTACATAATCACCATATTACAGTATCTGTAGCAGTGTAAAAAAGGCTAGGGGGTGGAGCTGACTCAATATTTCCAAAATGTATTTATTCCAAAATTCTTCATTTATTGTTTAGCATTGTTCTCCCTTCCTATACAAGAAAAGGATTCTAATCAGGCGAAATGGACTTCTAAGATATATACGGAATCGGATAGAAGAAAAAATCCCGAATGCTCAGTTACCGTTACCAAGTAATCCGAAGGACATTTTCCGATCGAAAAAAAACGCGTTTAGGCCCTTAGAATGGTAGAATGAGAAAGAAGGGCATTGACCGGGGAGGGGGGGGGGGCGGTCGTAGAGGGGACACAGTGTTAAAAGGTTAGTAGTACATTCTAGGCACGTTAACACGAGGGTGCTAAGGTTGTGAGGAGACAGGTAAGCTCGTCACTCGTAAATATCCAAACCAGTAAGTTTTGGAGTTTCTCCACCCCCCCAATTAAGTGTATATTGAGATTTATTGAGCACTACATTTTTTGGTGAAAACCTTTGCACAGTAATTACTTTGTTCCTTGCTATACTGTTCCTGTTTCTTGAACATGCATTGTTTCTAAGATGTAAAACCAATCAGGGTCTGGCTCAGTTAGTGAGGTTCTTTGCTTCTCGGATATTTACTTCATTCTTCGCTAAGGGAGGGCAATGACTGGAGAGAGCCGGATATAGAGAGTGTACATGGTTAAAAGGTTACCAGTTCATTATAGGCATGGTTTACAGTTTTGTACCAATTAAGTCCTTCTCACAGGACTTTATAACTGATTGGTCATTGATTTGCTTGTCACAACCACAACAACGTTTGCACAATTCAAAAAGTTGTAGCTGCGGTAGCACCATATAGTATAGTGTTCCACATCTGAATGTCACATTGGAGACTATCCATATGGGTGCCGCCACTATTTTAACAAGTCAGGGTCCCACATTTCTGCACCTGCATGGGATTGAGAGAGATCAATTAGTTGCCATGCTCCTCCACCAAGGGACACAATGCCTACTTTATACTGTACGTGTACAACAGCAATGATATGCATCATAACCGGTTTTCCATATTATGGTAGATTGCAAGTAAGTCCCCTTATATAAACCACTGTAACACAATGAGCACTCTCTTGTGAGATCTAGAAGAAAAAAGGCAATAGTTGTGTGAAGGCAGGAACGTTTGTGTCTCGTTAACATCCTGACCCTGCAGACTATTTATTCTAAGAGGCATTACTCCTTCCACTACAGTATGATATAGATAATGTATAAGGGATATCCCTAATGGGTCCGTTATCTGGCATTAATTTATTTATCCTTGACAGAATGGCAGTGTATTACATGTCCAAACAAATAACATTCACGTTGAATGATAGGTAACCAGTGCTGTAGTATACCTGTTGGAAATGCTGTAAGTAGGTTGTTCCAGGGTACAATTAGGTACACGTGTATTGCTCAATCAGTGTAGAATGTGAACCTGGAACAAGGCCTTCCTTTTGGAATAATTATGACACACACAGTTTGGGAATCCTTCATGGTGGTGACCTCCAAAATGAGTTGAACTTCATATAGCAATAGATTTATCTATACAAATGACATAAAAGAGAATTTGGTTCATATACGCATTAATTTGCACGCAAGTGGGCTGACTGTATGTGCGAGTGGGCTGAATATATGTATGATACAGTATATGTATATATTTAAATATTGTAACTGCTTTTTAGGCTGAATTTGTGTCCTTCTATTGGTACAATTCTTGACTATTTAAGAATTGATAATTAAGATACCTTGTATATAAATGTACCTTACCTTAATTCATACAGTCTGCACAATTAACCTAAATGAAGAAAGAAACACCACCAAAGAATTCAAACCAAACAAGCTCATATCTCAGCACGGCTCAGCAGTGGACAGAATGTGAAGTAAACTTCGCCTTTTTGTAAAGACTCATTTCTTTACTTATCCTTTTGATTGCAATTGACTTGTTTTTAATTTCTGTCATTGGTCATTGTCAGCACTTTTGCTCAAGAATACAGTAGTCATAACTCACTCTATTAGTGGAGGTGATGTCCTACCATATTTATTACTGTACATAGCTACATTGGACTAACAGCACAATTGCTCAAGAATACAGTAGTCATAACTCATTCTATTAGTGGAAGGGAGGTCCTGACACATTTAGTACTGTACATAGCTCCATTGGACTTACAACACAATTGCTCAAGAATACAGAAGTCATTACTCATTCTATTAGTGGAGGTGATGTCCTACCACATTTAATACTGTACATAGCTACATTGGACTTACAACACAATTGCTCAAGAATACAGTAGTCATAACTCATTCTATTAGTGGAAGGGAGGTCCTGACACATTTAGTACTGTACATAGCTCCATTGGACTTACAGCACAATTGCTCAAGAATACAGTAGTCGTAACTCACTCTACTAGTAGAGGTGGTGTCG
>JAIPMN010002154.1:0-13939 GCA_020650975.1 Apostichopus californicus | reverse complement strand
GTGTTTTAACTTTCTTTAGAATTTCACCTTTTAATAATGATGTTAAAAATGTGTTTTAATGTTCTTCTTCCTTTCCCTACTCCCCTTAAGAGATCCTTAATGATAATTTAATGTTACCGTTCAGTCATTATACAGGAAAGGCATCCAGCTGGACGTTGCTAGGAATGAGGTATTAATGTATTTGTGGCCATTAAAGGGATATTCCATTGACTATAAAGTGTTAAAATAGCAAAAATTGCTGGCAATTTTCTGCATCATTTAGGTTAAAACCACATCCTTTGTTTTGATTTGAAAACACATATTTTTAAATGTTTAATATGAACACTTTATACTTGTAATGTAATGTAAATATTTGCTCATTATATTTTAATTTTTCCTTGTTATTCTTTGTATTGCTATTTTTAGTTACCTGGTGCAATTTTTTGTATTGTTTGATATATTTTAGGTATTTATTTCTGTACAGCGCTTTGAGATTTTATTGGAAAGCGCTTTATAAATAGCACATATTATTATTATTATTATTATTATTATTATTATTATTATTATCCTCATCTTGTATGGAGAAGACATTTTTTGGTGATATTTTGTTATTATGCATCTGACACGAGAAGAGTGAATGATGTCATCACTGCAATTAAACTGGAAAAGTTTTTTGCCTTCATAATATTCAATAATATATTAAATTTCTACCAAATTGTTGCACATGAAAGAATCAAGGGTTTAGCCAATCCGCTATATCTCAGACTTAGGAACAAGATATTGAGATTTTGAGATTTTCAAATAACAGTGTGAACTATCTTTCACTTTAAAGTAAATGTTACATTGACTGCCACTGGAATATCCCTTTAAAGATTTAAAGCAAACCAACTATCACTGCAGTCACTTCGATAAATAAAAAGTCCATACAGTCTCAACAAAACATCAGACAGACAGGGAATGTTGCAACTTTCCACAACTTATCAATTCAATGATGAAATACTTGTAAGTTACCATGGTGACCACTTGAATAAACTTGATCACACCCTTTATTCAATCTTTAATAAGCCAGGGAAGTGTGAAGGATGGGATCTTAAAGGTAAAGTACCCAGCAGTAATTACAACTAACTTGCAAAGATTCCAGACAGACTATTAATTAATGTGTTGTAGAACAAGTCCAGACTGGTTATTAATTTCAAATGACACTGTAACTATATAGGATTTCCTGTATGATTTAAAAGGGATGAGGGGGTATTATTCACTATCTGCTTTCACAAGTTCTACAGTAAACTAGAATAATTAAACTACCCCAATCTTTATTTACAGCCTGTGTTTGATTTGGTTTTTCTCACAACTACGTATGCTCCTTTAATGTCATCATGAGCAAATGCTCAAAAAACTAGGCTTTTGTATTGATTTAGCTGTGAAGCAGCGCATACAGAGCATTGATGGAATCCAATTAACAGAGATTCCTTAAATCAAGATAAAGAGTGCTGACATGATGCATGCTCAGAGGCAGCACAGAATGTCAACGATGGCATCCAGAGAGAAACGAGATGATATATACAATCAGTTGCTACAGACTTTACTATTACAGCTGCAGTATCTAGTGTGAAAGACATAGCAACCATGCGCTTTAAATCTTCCCCTTGCATGAAGTGGGCATGCAAACTGTAAAACTTTTACTAATTTATACCACTCATAGACATATATTACTAGTAACACTGTTTATTAAATTTGACTAATTAGAAGTGATTGTTCAGGGTCTTAACTGACTACAGAGATCTAAACTTGTTAATTTCTCAATTCACAGGACTACAGTAGATGCAATCGTGCATATAATTGTAGGAAGTGAACCGTGTGGTTTAGCCTTTGGTGCAGCCATTTGGGTATACGCTGTACATACAGTACGATGAAAGTATTGATGTTTTTAACATGTATTGGTAATGTCTGCAACCATTTGCACTTGACAATCCTTGCTCACTAAATGAAAATATACTCCAGCAGACAGTACAGATGTACATTATGGAACGCCAAAACGGTCATTATTCGGTAACTTTTTATGCAGCTTTTGTTCCTTCTACAGTACTTAGTAAAGTTTGTGTCACATCATGAAAAATACAATTACAAGTCATTTATGTGAGGTTTTTTGTGAAGTGAGTATGCGGCAGTAAAAACTGCATAATAAAGACAATATCAATTTTGTCCGAAATGGCGACCTTTCTGTGACAGCTGACAGACTGCCCAATAAAATTCAAGCCTTCGTCATTATGCTGCATAAAAAGAACCTCACAAAATGACTTGTAATTATTTTCTCATTATGTGACACAACATGTACAGTACTACTGTAGAAGGAGTAAAATCTGCATAAAAAGTGATTGAATAATGTCCGTTTGGCATTCCATAGTACATGGATTGCAGGGTAGTAGCTATTATTATATCCACTTCATTGAATATAGCAGGATTTTAACACACACAGCTCAATGTTGTGCCTGTACCTGCAACATTTCACCTCTGATGGTGGCCTTAAACGATCTTGACTGCCATAAAAGCAAGGGTCATACCTTCCCCCTCCTCTCCGTCCCCCCTTAACCCTCCTTAACTAATGTTGAGTGATATTGAAGATGCCAACTAATGGACTCCACACCCATTAAACATTACTATAACATGTAGTAATTCCTTGTCCCTCCTGCCATCCCTGTGTCTGACACCGTTATGTGCAAAAATTAAAAGGTATGTGAAGTTTACAAAGGTATACATTTCGAGTATACTTCTACTAAGTACCACTGTAGTCAATAGTCCTAAAGTTGTGGCATGCAAACTCTACAAACCCTCTGCTTTTGTTCAATGGCTAGTGTACACTTGTGAGCTGACACTGAAGGGGTTGAGTTTAATTTGAGCAGCCTGTACATAGTATCTGACAAAATAGATCAAAATATTATTGCCAAATGCAAACATACTTGGAATACTTCCCCTGGAGTCAATCAGTGACTGAAACTGGCCTCTTTTCGAAGTCCTTGTAAAACTGACAGCCATGTCAAGAAAGATATGGTGTCAGTAGGTAGCTCAGTAGTCAGTAGCTGTCCAAAATGACAGGCCCATGGCTAGTTCCATAATTATCACCATGGCAATAGCTAAGGGGTGGAGGTGAGCATAACATAAAGACTGTACCTTAAAACTAGAAATTGTTGTTGTTGGAGAAAATTTTACAGGTGCACTCACAAGACCATGCAAGCAGTTTGATATCCTTTACAAATATGCTTATCGGTTAATTATTTTTAATATTTAAGGGAACTGAAAAATCCGTTTTGTTATCTGTTTATGAGCACAATTTAATTCACACGATAGTAGTACAGAGGGCAAAAAGAAATCACACAGCTTTAATGATTTTCCACATTTCTTCTAGCAAATTAATCTAAACTTCTTGTTTTGTTGCACAAATGCATGGGATCTGATACCGAGCATGGGATCTGATACCGAGAATGGGATCTGATACCAAGCATGGGATCTGATACCGAGCATGGGATCTGATACGGAGCATGGGACCTGATACCGAGCATGGGATCTGATACCGAGCATGGTATCATATGTCAATGTGGGGAGGTTCAAAACTAATTTATCATGTTTATTAGTGTTGAACACAGTGCAGAGTTTTACCCATCATGTACACATGCCCTGAAAAGACTGGACACTTTGGCTGATATGAGTCTTTCATAAAATTTACACCTAACTTGATTAATTTACAGCCATCCTGTTTGGCCCTTAAAATGCCTAAAACCTATTATGACCAATAACATTGCATTTCACCTAGAGGAGTGTTTTCAAAGTTGTATATTTTTTTCTTTCTTTTTCATTTTTTTTGTCCATTTTTTTTTTTTTTAATTATTACAAATTATGCTTGCAATGTAAATAACATTAACAACTTCTTTACAGTTTCAAGCTGCTGAAGAAAGCAGCTGACATCATCAAATATGTCTTAAATTGGCATTCCAGACAAATTATCACTTAGAATACTATATCTTGCAATGCAAATAGATCTATACATGACCTGCTGTAACTGTAGGTATGTGTAAAACTTGTGTTTTTGGTTGTCACAGAATAAACATATCGATAAAAGTTCACCTACGATCTGCTTGTCATCTATCTAGTATTTGACTATATCGGGACTTTGATGCATATACTGTAGTAATTGGTTTAATATGCTGGTCCTATAAACCATTCAACTTGCTGAAAGGTCATTCAAGGTCAAGCTGTAAATTACTCTCAGCTGAAAATATCATTTTTTTCTCTCGTCAGTTGTTAATTACATCCTATACTTGTGACAGACAAGAGTCATCAAGACTGAAGATGACCAAGGGTGAACACTAATAAATCACTTTACATATATGTGGAACAAGCTATCACTTTCTCTGCCACTATTAAAAATTCAGATGGTAATGATAATGCCTTACGTATCTCCCCACCAATCATGTGGGAAACAGACCATCACAGTCCGGAAAATCATCAGTTTCCTCTGAAAACATCCTTAGGCTAACAATCGTAACCTTAACTTTTTCCTTCCTTTGATATACATCAAAAGAAATGGCTCTAATTGTGATCATTCATTCGGTAAAATTCAAACTGTAAAATGAAATCCACTAGTATCAAAGCGATTTATTGAGCGTGTGTCTCTGGTGGCTAATTTTGTGTGTAGAAATTTTCTATAGTACAAATTTAACACTGAGACATACACAACCGAAACAGGAATGAAGATAGAACAATGTTTCTACGGTTGCAATGTTTCATTCCCATCAGGAAAGTCTGTATCTTAACTTATTGTGTTCACTGATGAAGAAACATTGTTGCCCTAAGAAGGTGAGAAACTGATCACTCTATAAACAACTTAGAGCAATAGTGCTAAAGTTGGGAGGAGACAGGTAAGTGCAGAGTCAATATATAAACTCACAAAACAAGTTTCAGTTTGACAATATTTTCAATCAATCTGACAGACTATGGAACAATTTGATACAGGAATGAAATTTGTATATTATTATTTGACATTGTGAGCCTCTTCAAGACAAAAGTTTCATGTTTTTCGACTGTTTTAAAAAAATGCATAAAAATTCTACATATCATGCAGTTTAGGTTAAGATGGGAGAAGTCCAAAAATCTAGGTTAGAGACAGGTAAGATGAGAGAAGCAGCGAAAATCATAGCTGTCTTTAATTCTGAATGGTAGATTTGTAAGGAAATAGTGGCAGGGACCCTAAAGTGAGTCATCGCTAGGGGGAAGGGGGGGTACTAAAATGTCACCATATCTGTTGCTAAAAAGGTACACAGGGAAAATGGATTTAAGTCGACAGGTGACAGGTTAGTGAAGAAGACAAGTTAATCCGTGTAAGCTAACAAATAACCAGATCACTCTATATACTGTACACGGTACAGCCAGAGTGCTATGGTTACGGAGAGACAGGTGGGCGAAGAAGCGTCACGTACTGTGGCCTCTAGATCTGTATTAGTTCTGGTGAGACCATGCAGCCAACAAAAGAAGAACAAGAGATTAATTGGTTTAATTACATCTTGACAGATGACAAATATTCAAACTACATGTGATCTTCCTTGGAGCCTTGTACAGTACAGTACAAGTCACTCAAACCCAACAAACAATCAAGCACGACCGATGTGCAACCGACAAAGCTATGACACATTATCTTGTCTCATAGAATCCCATGTGGTATGATTGTTTTGTTCAGTTGTAATATACAGAACTGCTTGATTTGTAACCTTGGGTCTTTGTTCAATATAGTGAATTCCTATATCGTCATTCTTTCCAAATCAGCAAAATTTAACTTGAACGTGGCTTTGTCTAGATGCCCTCGAACTAATCTCACCTATCGGCTGTATTGTCGTTGTTCAAATGGGAAATTCTAGAATTCACAGAATAACACACCCACATAGCACTTATTTATATAAGTGTACATGGTGCTGCGGCCACATACTGTATGCAGCAGACAAACTGAATGAAAAACTTGCCGAAATAAACATTGTTATAACAAAGTCTACACCGATTGATCTGTGCCTCTCAAGCACAGAGACAAAGCAAACAAAACAGTTTATAAACGCCAACTTTTGACTGTTTTGTTCTTGTCTGCATGGCCGTACGTGCTACGATCCGTAACAGATGGCAGGAAGTCAATGCGGTAGAGATGAGAAATACCTAACGATTGGAGATGGATTTCCCGTCTCTCGTTAATGAGATGTCTGACTGCATGGGAAGACTCGGGCCACTCGGCAGACCAAGTATCTCCATCCCACTAAATGGTATTGATTACTGTACAACCTTAACTGTGTTTCCTGTGTAGTATTATGTACATAATCAGCTTAGGCTGTGGAATGATTTGAGCACGATTTTCCTCGGTTAGGTATTCTTGTATGATTGTATCTAAATAATTTCCTTTTCGATTCCTAAAAATATATATACTTCTAAGAAACTGCTCATTTGAAGTTCGCAATACAGTATAAAGTAAACATGTGCAGTGGTCTAGAAGTCCTGAATAAATTAGAAGTGTGTGTTTGCACACTTTCTTGTTTTGACAACTTATAATTTAGACTATCATGTACATGGAGTATGGAAAGGCAGACAGATGAATTATTAAATTTTCTTCACATATTTATCTCCATTGTTTTTCACCCAAAGTAAAATAACAAATGCCACCATAGTGTTTTGATATCATCACCATGCAACCCTTGTCATATGACCTTGGTGTGTTTAGACTGGTTCCAATGTTGTGAAGTTTACAGTACAGTTTCCAAAACAAGTTTACTCTTGCTAAGAGACTGTATAATCACTATGGAGATACCACCTGGGATTCACACTGTACCGGTCGTGGCAAGACGAAAAATGACGGACGGTTTCAAACAAAGAGTAGCCTAAAGTCACCGCAATTTATTTGTTCTCATTCGTTTTAGACTCCATGACTCCCGTTTAGCCCTTTAAAGTCGAGAACTTCCAGAAACCACTAATATTGCTAACTGCATTACGTGGCATAACCCTTCCATGGCTGTTTCGGATCTCAGATGTAATACGTATTCTGGCTAAACGCAACCAATGCCAGTGGTCCCTTTTCCGTGTGCGCCCAATATATATATCAAAGGACATTGAAAAGGACTTATTACGTAACACAAATCACGAGGGTTCAACAAGCCAATTACACAAGGACTTCGTTCAAACATGTGTGAATAATTATGCAGCTGAATCTGAACAATTTGAGGTATGGTCAAGCAAAGTTACACCAAATGTTATGTAACAGACAACAATACAACAACACGCAAAATACATTTCACTACACACACAAACAAAGAAGTTTTATGGTTGCTTGCTGTATTATTCCTAGAATGGTAAGATTGTGGATGAAAATGAATGCCCCAATATGTTATGCAGTTTAAAGTTAATACTCTAGCTAGATTAAGTTATGATGTATAGGGTAGGTCAATATATGATGCTGGTCCTATATCGGCATTCTACTAGCAACTTGAAGAGTCAGTTTCAATCTTCCTGTCTGGGTCTGAACTTCCTGAATGTCTCGAAGAGGAAGGAGTAAAATATTCAAAGCATTAAACACCAATGACCATCACTTTATTTGGCTAATTCTAGCATATTCAGTGGGTAATACTGGTCAATGAACTACGGGTATCATATGGACAGATCATACCCCTATTTACACTCGAGAATGAGCAAAGTGTTGAGTCCCGTTTACCAGACGCTGTAGAGAACGCAGAGTGCAGTTGTTATGGGGAGACAGGTTAGTTTCAAAGAGAAATAAATACTCAGGTTCAAACTCAAACCAGAACATGAGAAGTTGCTACTAGAGGTCATGGCAATTAGGGAACATTCTTACAATAGAAATAACAAAGACAGAACAAATGATAATGAGTATAGCAACCTTCTCTTTCAGTCTCAATCATATTGTTATGTACTGTACAATATAAAGTGAATCTGCAGTACACTGTTAGTATTACTGTACATTCTATCACATATTTATAGATGGGTTTCATAATTCATTTTCATTTGTTTGTACATTAGCCACATGGCTGGCATTGTATCTTGCCAGTCAAAACACTCTGCAGACAAAATCAGGAACTATTGTTTGATACCAAAACAATAAAAAGGCAAGAGTGACCTTTAATGGTGTTAAAATCATATCACAGACAGGAAGGCCAATCAAGTCATTATCTCGGTTAGTCATAACAACCAGGGATCTGGATTTAATTTGAATAGTTTGAGAAATCACACAACTAAAGTCTAAAACCCAGCAATTAATGATTGTATTTAATGATGACTACTTCGGGCTTATAGTCCAGTTCTCGAACTCTCGGCCTACCGCCAACATGAATGTTTTAAGTGAGCCATGTAGGTTTTACTTTCAAGCACTGTAGCAGACTTGCAGCAAGTCCGTAGTTACATGTTACGTGTAGTTACATGTACAAATAACTCCCTCGCATGGAGTAAACTGAGGTACTCCAGGTATTTTGAAAAGTAAGAAAGGAACTACAGTAAGTACTGCAAAATTATGAATAAGCTTGTACTCTAGCCATACGCATACGGTCAAACCAAGGGATCGAGTTTTACTCATACTCACGCTGTTGTGATTGTACTACAAATAAGTCTGGCATATACAGTATACACCAGTGACATTGACCAAAGCCATAGTAAAGTCAGTTTATAAAGACATGCACTTACCTGTCTCATCTCTACTACTGCACTTTTTCATCCACTTTTGGGTTTCTTGAAAAGGAAAAACTATGGAGACACTCTTACTGACCTTGCAAAATTGTTAGGGGGACCGCAGATTGCAAAGTCAGCAATGACTATATTGCGGATTGCAAAGTCAGTAATTACTATTACGGCTAGATTCATCCAATTAGGCAGCATACAGAAACGTTGTACTCAAAGCCAAAGCCAGCGTGAATTAATCAGGTCACACCATGCACGCTTAAAGTTCTTCAATACAGCCCTCATAACCTTTCGGGGAAACCCTTTATACCATAGTTTTGATTAAATTTGGGAACATGTTATCCACCAGGGCCCCCACTCAGTCATGTCTGGGTCAACACCCAATAGCCATTTGTAAACTCTTCCTAAATGTTGTACAAAAAGTTTCTGAATAATGTAATTAATATATAATAGAGGGTTTGAAACATGCAGTAGGCCTGGCAATCAATGATTGTTTGAGTGGAACATGCAGCTTTAACATGCAATCTAAGCTCCTTTAATTGCTATATAAGCAGAGTGCCATATGCCCAGTGAACCTGCAACATTACAACCACAGTCTAAAGTATAGCTTCATGATATAACACAAATAGCTGAGCTGCACTTTGGATAAGTTTATGCTTCACCTCCTTTGTGAAATTGATACTGTGATATATTCATGAATAATAAATGGCATACCTAGTTAAAAGATAACCACTACAGTTTCGCAGCTTTTGTACCCTGCCCATTTGCTGAGGTGATACCACTGTGTCGGGCGACTCATCATTCAGGGAGTCTATCAATCAAATCTCGCAGCTGCAGCAAGAAAGCAAGTCGTCTATTGAAGAGAAAGACGGCCCCAGAACAGAGAATTTGCACACTGTCGAAGATTTGTACAATTCGCTTCTCAAATAAGAGATATAATTACTAGCTTGATTGAAGAACCATGAATTGTTTGTCATAGATGATGATGATACTTTGTGACTATGTGATCACACAAGTACATGGTTAACTACCAATGCATGACTTCCTGTTAGCGCTAATAACATATCTCGACTGGCTTTGCCTGAACATTAATTACATTGTTATTAACAAAAACACAAGGATACAGTAGCTGGATACAATTTTGTGGAATTGTAGGTGTTATAATAATGTTTCTACCAAGAAGAAAAAGTGGAATGGGGGGGGGGGGATTTAGTACCACTTTGGAGGTTACTGGATGGAACTTGAGCGCTAACTACTGTATTTGACTGTAGTGCGTGCCTCGGTAAAATTTTCTCCATTTTGGTGGATGCATTATTTTTCCCATAATTGGCCAATATTTTCAATTTGAAGATGCGACCCCTCCTACCAGCCCTTAACTTCACGTTCATAACTGCATGATTATTTCTTTTCTTGACCCAAACTTGTTTTTCTGTATTTGAAGCGAGGCTTCTAAGCCATACGTACAGTAGGTCCCATGCATAGACATCCATAAACACACGTACCAGACAGTCTGCGTTTTTCATCTCCAACTTTCATTAACAAGAACATTTTAATGCATCATTGTCTGACGGTCTTTTGAAATCAGTTCATCTCATTTGTTGCCATGGTTACAATCTCACTCTGATCTCTTTGTATTGGCACAATGCCCAAATCAACATGGTTAAACAAAAAGAGAGACTAGGCTGCAGAGACCCTATTGTGAATATTCATTGGCTAAGGTGTTAAAAACCTGAATAAGATCAACTTGTTAACTTGCTAATTCAGAAATGTCTAAGTACATGTAGAGTATAATAACATGCTACGCAAACAACATTAGAAACTTAAAGGTCAACACCGAACCTGGGTTTACTCCAAGCCTAATTAATCAATTGATTTAACCAGAGTACGGCTCTAATCCTCCTCGTCTATGTATCGCAGGCATCAAATATCAGGGTCTGACCTGTATTATTTACTGTACACTACAACAAATCCGACCTGAGCGTGGGCTTCAACACTGCTCTTGTTCACGAACGATGTGAGCAACGGCTTATATATAGATCGGCTACAGTATGGTTACATTGATGGATTTATCCAAACTACTCAACTATGTTCACATATTACTGCACATGGCCAGAATATGAGACATGTTCCTATATAAAGCCAACCATCTTCTAAGTGTCTCATTTGAGCCTCTTAATGAGTTTTACAGACGGAACTATGTGCACTCTAATCACATCAATGAAAACAAACAACGATCTAAGCCGTTAAACCACAACGAATTCAAAACAGACTACAGCGTTTGAAACTTCCTAGTTTCTGACATTGCTTGTTATACTATGCATACAGTGTGTAAATGTGTATGGGACAACACTGTACTGTGCTGTATTAATGGACTGGCTGGCATCATCCAGATATTCTACACCTACAGTAGGTGAATGAGTTTACTAGGGTGCCTGTGGCCTGGGTGATAATAGAATACTTTATCAATATTTGATTCCACCAATGTTTAATTCATGGTATCTGATAGCGCCTTATCAATCACCATTACCATCAGTTAAAACAATATAAAATATGAGAGTAGTAAATTTGCCTAGAGATACCGTAGTCACAGATCATGCACTGTTTACTCCAGACAATAAACCGAAGTAACAAGCTCCCAAACAATCATTTTCTAAGGTGTGAGTACCGCATATATTAAACTGCCCGTACACATTTGCATCTGAAATGTAGATTTCAAATTTTCAGTACCCAACTTAAAGTAAAAGTAAATGCTATGTTTGCTTCCGGGTCGGCGGTAACAATTTCCCAGTGACTTAAAAACAACACAATACTGTTATGTATCAACAAATTGTATCCATGTATATTGTATACATATATGCAAAGGTGACCAAATTGAGCACAAGCAAAATGTTCTTCAACAAGGTTTCAAACGTTCCCTATACAGCTCTTCCAACCAGTGTCTGGAATCAATGGTATGTTATTGTGCAATAACTTGGACGAAATAAAGTGATGACTCAATCAGACCATAAAATACCTTCATTGGATCATATCATTCAATCGGATGTAATCCGCACTGTTGATGTATAGTAAGGAAGTCTGTAGCAGTGATGATATCATAGAATGTGGTGTATATTTAGGAGCATGCAGTGCACTGATGTACAGTACACGCCTTTCCTCCATAGCTAGAGACAGCAGAGCAATAACGGTGATCACAGAAGTCAGAGTCAATACCCAGAAACCGTCAGCCTTAATTAGTTCTTACCTCATGTCTTGAAAGCAAATGTGGCAAACGAGATATATGAGCATGCATGGGAGTGAACAACATTTCAAAGTTCTAGTTCTAGAGAGCTGTGGGTATAAACATGATCTCACTGCTGAAATACTGTACATGTGACTATGAGTGTTTGATATGCACACTATTCATGTGGTAATTAGTATTGTGTATTGTGACTGTTTCATTTACATGAAACATGGACAGGAACGCAAAACAAACACAAACGTTTAGGGTTTTATACTCCATAAAACAGATCCACTTACCAAGTATGTAGTTAGTCCACACAAAGTTTTTGAGTACTGTGTTTAGATGCAGGGGTCACATTATCACATACACACATGCACGCATACGCACACAATCACAATCCCACAGATAGGATTTGGATCTTAGCGCAAAAAACTTACCTGTCTCCTCACAACCATTGTACTGTGCCTCAATCAATAATTGTTAGTGTTCCAATCTAACCGTTAAGCAAGTTGCCATATCCTTGGTGCCAAAAAGTGTGTCCATACATGTTTCCAGTCAAATCTCGACTATCACCTTCCTTTATTGTTACTAAATAGTTACCCTCATAGTTAACATAATTTCAGGGATGTGCCCAGGATTTCCTGGGTATACTGATCGCCCTCCTGGAGGAGGGGTCTAAGGGGGAGGGGGTATCCCTCTCCCTTTTGAGAAATTTTTCGATTTTTGAAGGTGCTCAGATGCCAAATGCTGGCACTTGTGTAGCTTTTTATACACAAGTACTAGTTTTGCTAACAATTTACATTTTCTAATTTTTTTTAGTGAAATATATTTCATACCTGGTAAAAGTTATTAGTTTGTTTCAAAGAGATTTACAAGGGACCGATTGAGAGCCATAAGTAATATTTCTCGCATGTGTAACTGATGCATTATTAGTCAGGTAAGATTTTGGCATCTATGCTAAGGCCCAATTTATGTTGAATATATTGTAAGGAATGTCGGGATTTTAGATGAAAATAGTGCTGGGCGGGATTCACGATTTTTAAGACAGTGCTGGGCGGTAATTTTTAGTGCTGGGCGGGGCCGCCCAGTGCCACCCAGCGTGGGCACATCCCTGTAATTTAGAACTAGAAACTGTACTACAGACTACAGAGCTTTATTTGCTTCAGTTTTACCACGATACAGTATGTCATGGAAATGGACAAATCAAAATTCATCACAGCCTACTGAGTGTCTAACTTATATGTTTTGCTGTTCAAATGTTTGTTGTTGATGAAAGCCTGCTAAACAGACTAATCACCACCTTGACCTTGTTTAAAATCTAGACATAAATTTAATGTAAAACATTTGTCATCCTGAATACAATTTAACAGTTCAAGAGTTCGATGGCTGTCTCCTTGTCATAATCATTCATGATAGGACATAGAGCTCTATAGATAGTTTGAACTAAACATTCTATGCTGTTAATTCCAGGATAACATAAAAAACTGTCAATGATTTTAAAATGAATGTTGTTACTACAGTACGATACAGTATACTTCATGTCACATGAGTCACAGAATTTTCCATGGCTATTGCATAATCGAGGTTCCACGTCATCAGGTACATACAAAATCTCCCCACTGGTAAACCGCATTTAATATTTCTACTTTTTCCTTTTTCTATGTTCCACAGAGAAATTGGTGTGGGTAATAGACAGCACTTGGTTGATCTAAATACAATCACTTGATGAATTTTTCTACATAAGATCTTTGAAATTATATTGCCATAAAGTTCCATTATATACTGTACAGTACTGTATCCTTTTTCTTCTCATCTCTCAAAACACAGCGTGCAATTTGTGGAGACAATGCTGAGCAAGAAAGCCTGAAAAAGATCATTACAGCTTCGAGTTTGAATTACATCAAAACGGATCAGAGAATGTACGGGATGCTAGTCTATATCAGCAACCATGAAAGTTTACCACTCACTGAGGACAGGTATTCCATTAGAGATATCTCCAGCAGTATTCCTCTTGGGAAATCTTCAACAAAT
>JAIPMN010002153.1:5411-17464 GCA_020650975.1 Apostichopus californicus | reverse complement strand
TATATAAACATATATATATATAAACATATATTCGGATCTGTTACATAGGCCTACTCTAAATGTAGGTTTAAGTTTATAGTAATAACATCTCATTTGTCTTTAGCCACAGATATAATACGTCTCGTTCTCATTATCCCCTCGTAACTAAAGAAATCAAAATGACAACCAGGATGTCACAGAAAGTAATTACATTGGAAGAATGTAAAGAAACTAAATAGTAATATAGATCCCTCCGCGACTGGTAAGCTATTGAAACCAATCTTGCACTCACTGGGGTTCTCAAGGAATAACGAGTATTAACTATATGATGATGTTATAATGTGACAGGCCTGACTAATTTGACGTGGCATCACAAATATAGGAATGTTTCATATGCACTTCAAACAGCAGACAGCAAATATGTAGAACAACACACAGTGTCAGGACATAGAGACATCACAATGTAAATTACACTGCATCTACACGAGAAGCACATGAGTGTGAAAGTATGATATTCAGCACTTTAATATGATTAAGGATAAACTTATTAATACAATGGAAACTTATCATAACTGTGCCCCAACTTGATCATAGTTTATGATCACAATATTACCTTTTTAACGTGTGTACTTAAATATTATTTATTATTATATTTCAATTATTCCACTTTAATATAAATCTTTTTTAACAAATCTGTAGATGGGTTGAATATACGTGCATGTCTTTGGTGAGAAATCAAAGTGACAGTTTTACATTCCTACAGCACATTAATTAAAGACTTAATTTTTCTTTGGTTGAGCGCCTTGCAAACTTTCGTTAAAAACTGCTGCAGCTTGAGATAAGTGACCAGTTAGACATCACAGGCCTATCAATAGAAACGGCTGGGTAGCCCAGTTTAGTTATTCTACTTAAGCCTCTCAGCAGTAACAGAAAAACAGAGAAGGAAAAATACAATATTCATGTG
Organism: Apostichopus californicus; assembly: GCA_020650975.1. Lineage (NCBI taxonomy): Eukaryota > Metazoa > Echinodermata > Holothuroidea > Aspidochirotida > Stichopodidae > Apostichopus > Apostichopus californicus. The sequence goes on along the minus strand of JAIPMN010002153.1, from coordinate 16,521 downwards.
ACGTCAAATATCATGCATCATTGTACGCCAACCTGGAACTGAATGAACAAATAAGTACACTGTTTACTTTCCTCTGTAGTTGGGTGCTCTTTTACTTCTCTGAGAGTAATAGGAACTGAAATGTGTGATGAGAATAGTCTTTCGAAATAAGCTCTGAACAGAGGAGCTGACGTCATCATAAGTTTGTCTTAAAGGCGTATTCCAGACATGTATATTTCCACACAAACAAATGATATCGGCAGATGACCTTCACTCAGTAGGTCGTTAAGTGTTGCCGTTGTTCAACTGAATATTTAACAATAGTACGTTTAATATATTTATTTATCGTAGATGTAATGTAATACTCGACTTAAGTCCATTTACCTACATCACTCCCATCTCTACTGTATTGCTGTGATCATACATCGTTAGAATGCTGCTCTGTTGATATAATAATTGCCTTTTACAAGTTAGTTTACATAACATTAGAAACCTGATTATGTACCCCTAATTAACCGAGACACATCTCCCTGGGAAGACATTACTCAAATCTAAAGCAACACAGCCGGTAATATATCGTCTGCTGTTGGCTGAGTTTGTGTGCATATCAAACAGTAATTTGTAGCCTACTATTGTTACGCACAATAATATATATATATGAGCATGCATAACACAGCTGGACAGAAGAGTGACCTACCGCTATGTGCATGCGCGAAAAAGAAATAGCATCATTTGAAGGGGGCATTGAGCAGTTTTATAATGGTTCAATATTCTTGTAATGAACTGTGAAATAACAGCATAAATATAGCAACCTGGCCAACATGAAAAGATGATGGGTAGAACAGTTTAGATTTTACACACTAGCCTAATCACACACAGTATAGCATAATCATACAAACTAAAGCCTGATCACACACACTAGCCTAATCATACACAATAGCCTAATCACACACACTAGCCTAATCATACACACTAGCAAAATTATACACACAAGCCTAATCATACACACTATATCCTAATCATACAAACTAAAGCCTGTTCACACACACTAGCCTAATCATACACAATAGCATAATCACACACACTAGCCTAATCATACACACTAGCAAAATTATACACACAAGCCTAATCATACACACTATATCCTAATCATACACGCTAGCAAAATCATACACACTAGCCTAATCATACACATTTGCAAAATCATACACACTAGCCTAATCATACACACTAGCCTAATCACACACACTAGCCTAATCATACACACTATATCATAATCATACACACTAGCCTAATCATACTAGTACACACAAGACTAATCAGATACACCCAATCTCACAGTGCATAACTAGAGTTGTGGGTCTGTGTTAAATGTAAGGAAATGAAAGACAATGTCTTTAAAACAACATCATCTTTAGTGTGATGTTAATCTCGATAAAAGAGAAGTTTCGCCTGAACTTTTCGACGTCATACTATTCCTATCATTAACGGTTCTGATCGGCGTCCATTAGAACACAGCATCTGGCATATATGGTACACAATGAATAGAACAACCGTTTGGTTAGTATAAAGCTGATATTCAAATAACAAGTGGAATTTTGGAAACTACATCGACACATCATACAGCTTACAGCAATTGAAGGATAGTAGAGATATGTATAACCCATTTAATGTCTAATCATCATTACCCAAATAGTAACTCATGTAGCATATTCAAATATGGATTAGTTGGGATAGTTGGTTGCATGCTTAAATACTTGTCTTAAATACTCTCTTTAAGTCCTATTTTGCATAAAAGCAAGAGAGACGCTTAAAATTCTCGCCCATAGCAACAGAGATATATAGATACCAGAAAACATATTTCCCCTTTAGAGTACTTTGACTGTAACCTATGGCAACTGAGACACCTTTCAGAAATTATTATTTTCTTATAGACCACTTTAAATCTAACCTTCAGCAACAAGTGATTTCCGGGGAGCTATCTATCAAACATGCTTGAGTAAAACATACCGTGAAAGCTCCTCTACAAATTTCACACATCCTTAACATTTGTGACCGCCAATGAACCGATTAAGTGGCCCCTATAGTCTACTATGTTGTGTACATTGTAATAGTCCATTTGTCATCATGAATGTCAGTGTCATGATTGCTGAGTGAATACTATATGTCTCTCGTTGAATGTTATGAATGCCTGTTACAGCATTATGATTCATTGTATAATCCAGAATGTGCCACATGTACATAGTATGACTGAACACATTGAAACAGGTTCACACAGAACAGCCACGTCCACGTATATCATTCAGACAATAAACTGTTTCAATTTAAGCGATAGTCAATATGCTCATCTAATGTAGATGAACTAAATTGGTTCACTATTAATGTCTACGAGTAAGATTCATGTATGTATGCTACACTGCGACGGTTAACCACTCAATGCTCACCTCGAACGTGTATAGATTTACCATCAGACTAGCAGGATATTTGAGGCCTAAACATTCCAAACGTTATCAATATTCTTCAACTCAAAAAATCCTTCCTCTCTATAATTTTATTTTCCGAAGAGAATTCTTGATCACAGGTCTTACTTATGAAATCGATTAAATAATACGAGATATTGTGCCTCTTTTGTTATTTATAAAGAAAGTTAAAGAAAAGTGATAACAGCGTGTCTTTCGTTTCCATTAAGTGGCTGGTTTATGACACCTCTTAGCATTCAGCTTAACACCTCTCTGCCTCTCGGAGAAACTTAAGAAAAATATCGATAGGTAGCCACAACTCAATTTCATCATGATAAAAATTCCTTCACAAAAATTTAGAAAATTACGATAACTAAAAAAAAAAGTATAGGTCAATAAATCAGATTAAGTTAATAAAAGTTCAAATATTCCATATGAATTGGGAAGAGATTGAAGATCATATCTCAGAGAGATGGTCTAATGTTAGCTCGTATTGAGCCTTAAATCAATACACGGTAGTTATAATACTACGGTACTTGAAAGGCAATACCTCTTTCATCTGTACAATAAACCCTTTATAAAGTACCTTTCGATCTCCAAGGTAACCCCACCTTTGTACCCCTACCTCCATCTGAAAGATGCACCCAACCATGGCTTGGTCCCAGTAACCGAGGCGGCTTCGTTATTGCTGCATTCAATTCAGTATGTTATCAATATCCAATATATCATCATTGAAGATAATTATTTTCTACATAAATAAACAGGAACAAGGTGAGTCGCAAAGACCTTTCACGCCATTCTCATTTTAATACCACCCAAGTAAGGAATGTGGCAGCCATTAACATTCTATATATCTACATGTACATCTACATCACGGCATCGATTATTCTCGAGTATCCACGGAAACACACTTATTACAATGTAACCGAGATATGAAAATGGCTTATCGCCAAATGTAAAGTCGTTATCAATGAGCATTTACGCTTCATGGGAATCCCAGCTAAACGAAGACATGTGTTGGAGGGTCATACCACGCACCCCTATTACTCCATACCTTCATTATCAAACTATATGGTTTTCGTGAATGAGAGGACCATTCCCAGGGGTAGCCTATATGATCCAAGGGAGTAAAATATGAATATCACGAGTCTTGATAAATTAATGTATGTACATTTCACGATATGAGATTTCTCCAGGACGAGATACAATGTATATTTAAATGTAAAAATGATACGTCGAGAGGAGCGTAAATTTAAATGTCTTTGACTTGACTGTGTGGAGGGAGGTCAATGTACAAGATACACTGTGTAGGGGAACATCACTGGCCACGGGCGAACATTATCTGATAGATAATAATTACAAGGTAGTAGTAAAATATATGACTGCATTAATCGATCGAGCCTGCAGACATGGAGCTTGATACCGATACAGGACATCCATAGCCTCGGAAACGAACGTTAGTTACATCCATGTACGGTTGACTTCTGCTTAACGATATGACGTCACGTGTTTGTGACACAGTACAAGAGACCATCTCAGTCGGCTGTCAGGTATTTGCTTTATACAACTCAAGTGTTCAATAGGCCTGAACCTATATGTTTTCTACTGTGATGAAGACGCTAAAAGACTGACTTGTATTTTATTTATATATTTTATTCTAGACAAGCTGTCAAAATTTGTACCATGCGCTGAAGTAAAATCCTTAATGGTGACACCTTAAAATAAAAGTAAATACAATCAATTCATCAATTTAAATTATAAATTATGAGTCGAGTGTACACTCACTAAATGGCGCGAAAATTTAATGACACAAATCAAGATCTAATTTTGTCATCCGACGGGCCGATAATGTTATTAAATAATGAATGGACAGCGTGTAGGTTTGAGAAATATGCTGAGAATGCACCCAATCAGAGACAGTGCATGTAATTAGCATGTCAGATGGACCAATAGCAATAGGGTTACGTCTAGATTAATTAACATATACATTACTATATATGCATTGAAGAAATAGCATCGTCCGTTGATAAGACCATAAATATATCAACTGTTCTCCCTGATTAAGGTAGACTACTGAGTGGGAATATATAATGTTAATACTATTACACGGGCGACAGTGATAGGTGAGTAGCAGGTTCACATTATGAGGATTGCACCACGTGACTGTGTGTATTTTATTAGGAATAAAGATATCATGTTACCTTAAACTTGACCGGAGAAAAGATCGTATGGCATGCATAAAATTCTTGCATTTTCACAATTTGCTAAATCTGCAGTTTTAAAATCCATGTGGATTTTTTTCCAAGCAACAAACCATCTTAACATTGGGTGGTTTCCCCCGCGGGATGACGCAGCGAGTAAAACAGTTTGCAGGTTTCTAAGTAGCTAAATCTTGTAGTACAAACACGGTATGACCTTACCTGGAGTGTCTTACCGAGGGCAGTCTCATTAAGCGACCAATGGCATGCAGCTCCACCGTGACATGAAGAGGCAAACCTCTTAAAGAGAATCAATACCTTAAAAAAAAAACCTAAGCCAAAAATAAGTGGAGAGTCAGTCAATCAAGTTCCCTTTGATCAATCTCATCTTACACTGCTTGTAGTCGGTCTTTATTGCGCGACCGGTCTTGCCGACTATTAAATATAACGGCCAATGTTTTACAATGTCAACTTCGTCAAGTTTTAATCAAGATTCTTTAATTCACTGAAAATCATTTATTTTACTGTTTCAGAATTTCATAGGTCTTGAATTGTCCTTCTATAAATTGTTCGACTGTTCTGTCTTTTTTTTTTTTAACAAACTCCATTTCTATTTCTCCCGCGGTAATGGAACGGGGCATCTTGTTTGCTATCGTCTGCTGCATATGTGTAATGCACCAGCTATATACGTGACTGTAGAGAAATCTCCTTGAGTAAGGCAGATATCGATCCAAGAAAACATTGCAAGCAATTACAAGAACGTTTAAGGGCTTCTAAGTTTGACATTAAAAGCGGCAAATCTTTCAAAGAGGACGGGAAAATAATTCCTTAAAATTTTACATGTGAATTGCGCTTTAGCTAAAGTGAATTATTTTCAGATACTTTAGAGTGCGTTCACTATAAATTACACCGCTTAAAAGCACTATATGAAATTGCAGAGTATATAGGCTACTTATTGTATAACTTGACGTAAACAAGACTCATTGTAAGAGACGATCGCTTATTATGGCTTATGGGTGAATTACGTGATGACATATCAGCAAACTGTACATGTGACAAACAGTAATGTTCAGTTACTGCCGATAAAACGGAAACGAAAATTGAAAGAGTAAGCATGGTTTTTGCATTACTAGGTAACAGTATATCTGCAAACCATGAATTTGATTATATAGCCTAGGTCCTAAACAAAGCACTGTGTGATTTAGTGATGATCCTAGGTCTTATACGTAACATGTGTGATTTTGTGATATATACCACCATGTTTTCGTATACTTGCATGGAAAATGCTAAAGGAGGCGAACTACCCCAGGTACGGGTCATCGCAGTATAGGCTACGGTTGTTTGCGGCTGAGTACGATGAGCGACAAATACAGGCTATTTATCAGAGTGATGATATGAAGCTTAACTGATTCATCAGACCAGTGTGTTTACCTACATGATCAGAGGTCACGAGATACACTCTACTGTTTGTATTTGTAGGTTAATAAATAACATATGTTCAGTTACGTCGTTAAAAGAGAGACAACACGTTTATTACACTCAAAGACCTACACAGCCAAGAAATGTTATCAATTTGACAAGAAGAAGTCAAACATAATTCTTGCAATCATAAATTGTCATTACATCATAAACACATTAAAGGAGAAAAACATCCAAACATCTTTGTGATTAACAGCTCAGCCATAATTTCTCAGAAATAATGGCGCCAGTTGCTTCTCCTGTCATATTTTGAACCTGAATTCGATGCCAAACTTCAATATTTTATTCAGTTCTTGAAACGCTTATCCATAATGTAAACACAATACGCATTGTAATTTATAAAACGAACCATATACACATATTTGAATATGTGTTGCTCGAAGACGTCATCATTAGACTTGTTCAAGTCTCAAGCGTGAATTGACATTAAAACTCTGGATCTCCTATATGGAGGTATATTTATCCAAGTTTTTATTGGGAAGCTGTCCAATTCATGCATCTCTATTTTATAAGATGATAATGAAGGCTGGGTGCGTTCCTTCTTTAAAAGCACCGAACCAGTAGCCCGGATGGAGATTGTTAGGATGACCATTGGAACAACATTAATTTTGTTATGTTATAGATTGTCACACAGAACAGTGCTGTCCGTGAAGGTTGTATTCTATAACAGTTTCCATTTTGGATAACTGACCATTTAAAAAACTGAGGTTCATCACTTAAAGTGACTGGACAATATAGTCTAATGCAAAGACTATTAGCTAAGTCCCACTTGATGCAAGTCACATCTCAATGGGAATTGCTAGGATTCTTGTAGCCTCGAGTAACATCTTTAAAATGTATTACATATTTGTCAAGGTGGAATCGTGTTAAAGGTCATGGAAGGATGCTCTGGTTTTTATGAGAAGCTAAAAGAATATGTTTTAATTGCGATATTAGACTTGATGAAATAATGGCTTGAAATTAATATTTAAGCCTGCACTGAGGGTCTGACATAATCACCATTTTAGTTTTAAAGAGCATTCCAGAAATGTAAATATTTTAAAGTGGATATCTTGAAAACAGCAATAGAAACATTATTACCGCTGAAAAGTTTCTTTTGTATAACATATCAGTAAAATAATTCTGCATAAAGTCCTCTTTTAATATTATATTAATGCGTCGAGGTATTAAATCGCATTCTCCACATCATACAATTCCTTCAAAGAATCTACGCTAGGCTCTATATGGCTGTTCCTACTTCTATACGCATAAGAATACAGCGTGTTCCTCAACCAGATCAAGACGAAAATATGTCTTGCACATGATCACAGTGAAACCATACAGACTGTATAGGAGGAGGAGAAAATATCTCCTAACACTTTAACGATACCTCCAAGGCGTCTAAGCCAACTTTGCTAAACTTAAAATAATGACATCGGTAATAGTTACGGCTGCATGGCTGACGATGCATAATCACAACACATCCCGGAACAGACTGAACGACACATTCAGGCGATACACCAATCATATGTCTTAACCATCGACCCCCAAAGACACAACAACCTATACCTTAGTTACGTTTTTACCCCAACCCAGCTTGTGGTAGCCACATCCATTCAATAAATTAATATATATACAGAGCAATAAAGACTATGAACTGAAACTTTTTCAGGTATCAAAAATGAAAGCCAAATATATCAGTTTCTCGTGATTATTACATTCGAATATCAAAGACTATGTCAGCAAAAACAGAGTCAATGCACAAAAGAACGTGCAATTTAGAACATTTTACATGTACGTATATACGCTGTTCACGTAACGGACTCGTGATAACACAGTAGTACCATCATGAATGGAGGCCATCTTATTATATATACATTCTGTTTGGTTTCTAAGATATTCAGCGTTAAAATGTGGTTTAATGTCTGCAGTACTTTGCTGCTACAGCCTGACTCGAGTCCCAGAAAGGTATTCTTTCTGAATAATACATTATATTTATTACGACTTATCTTGATGTCTTTCATTTAAATATAGACGCGTTTTTTCTAAAACAGAAATAAAACAGTAAGGTTCCAACTCGACCTTGTTTTTTTTTTAGGGGGGGGAGGGAGGGAGGGGGGAAAGAACTTTCCGTAACTGGAAACAATTTTTTTCCAGTTCGTAGTGAACTGATGGCATCACATCGTAGTAAACTGATGGCATCACATGATAGTCTACTAATGGCATCATATATAGTGGATTGATGGCATCACACCATAGTGAGCTGATGGCATCACATCAAAGTGAGCTGATAGCATCACATGATAGTTGATTGATGTCATCACACCATAGTGAGCTGATGGCATCACACCATAGTGAGCTGATGACATCACATCATAGTGAGCTGATGACATCACATCATAGTGAGCTGATGACATCACACCATAGTGAGCTAATGGCATCACACCATAGTGAGCTGATGGCAGCACATCATAGTGAATTGATGGCATCCCATCGTGGTGATCTGATGGCATCACATCATAGTGAGCTGATGGCATCACATGATAGTTGATTGATGTCATCACATCATAGTGAGCTGATGGCATCACATGATAGTGAATTGATGACATGAACTAACCAATACAAGTGAACACCTACGACATATTTGACGTTAACGGAATCACTATTCGCTTGAATTGATCAATTGATATTAGTTATTTATGAAGCAAGCCAATTTACATACATATTTAGCAATCAAAACTTGCCGAAACACATCTTGTCAGCTATAGTATACATAGGTGGCTTGAAGACAAAAACGAATTTAGGAAAAAAAACAGAAATAATAAAACTAATAACAAGAAACAGTCACAGGGGAAAGAATACAATATTCACACCGTAATTATTATTGTAGCTTACACATACGTTCAGCGGCATTGACAAGTCGTATTAAAATGAGTTTATTCACTGATATGTATGTATGGCTTGTGTGAGTTCGTATTCCCGGTATCTACATAATGTATATCTCAAGGGCGCCACTGAACTCGAAGTAATATCGCTGCTTGTTAATACAATATATATAGTTATAGCCCGATACAGATATTGATGAGTTGCTGATGTCTACCCAGGTGAATTACTCTAAGTATTCCAGGACTCGTTGGCATTCTCTATATACTCCTATTAATACTATATAGTTTAATGTACTCACTGATATCAATGGCAGCCTGGAACGTCACCACTATCAAGGGACTTTGTAACTTTAGGCACAGGTCATGTGAAATCATTTACATAAATAATTTATGTACCTGTAATTCGATGGAAAAGTTTGAATGCATAATATTAGAAATAAATTCAGAAATAATCTACTTTAGCTGTAAGGGTCCCGTGTCTATTGCATATTGTACTGGTATACCAACACACAGCGTTGTACGTGTTAGATGAAGCACTATAAACATAGGGCAATTTGGAATCAAAGTACGAAAATACAGCTCAATTTTGTGCATAACAAATTCACCTTCCAAAGTGAACCCATGAGATAATTTGAACCCATCAGAAAGTTTAGAGTTTTAGAAGGCGAAGCTGGTGCGGATCTGTCGTTTCTTTCTTGGTGAAATTCCAGGAACGACCACTTCTTCATGGCAGGTAGCGAAAAATAACCGAATGAACATGTTAAAACCCATCACAGCAGACTGCCTGTGAAATTCTCTGCTATATCTAACCGGATGGAGCGGGGGTGAAGGATGGTTGAGAGGGTGGAGGTACGGATTTGATTGCCCCCCTCCCCGCCCCTTTCTCACCACATAAGCTCATAATACCCTTCTAATGTAGACTGTGTAACAAGATAATCCCTCATTCTGTGTCACCTAATCTATATACATTGAGATTACATAGCTGCGTACATTTGAAATTCAATGTAACATCTTAATATCTCGTAGCCTGCTCCAATTCCTCTATAGCAACAGGTTGCCAAAATGGAAAAGTGCAAGAGAGATGAATAATTCCCCAGCTGCAGTCAGAGTACTTGAAGGTTCCCAGTGACTGTATAATAATGTAGAAGACCTCTTCACGTGACACATACAAACAGATCAAGACAATGTATCACTGTAATGAACTAATCTATAGGTTTATGTTAATCACGAATAAGATGGGACTACATAGAGGGGGAAAGAAGTGTGTCTTTATTAGATTCATTGAGGTAAACAAGGTACACACAACAAAACATGTAGGTTCTGTTGGCTTGACTTGAGAGGGAACACACCGGATGTGTCAACACCCTTACAATTCATCAGTATTGACCCCAAATATGCTACAAAGTCACATATAATGGTCACTCATGCTCAAACTAGTAATTCAACCAGCATTCTACTGTCACCTGTAAAGTATGTGTCCTCATTGAGATATTAAATTGTCTAATTTATATTTCTCGATGTCTGGAAAAAATTTGGAGATGCAGTTAGCACCAGGAAAGTATTTTTCCAAATTGTTAGCAATATTAGCCTGCTAACAATTTTGGGCCAATAGACTGATGACCATTATTAGCAGCAGGATTGTGAGATAGTACAGCTATCCTATGCGGAGATTAATTCAATTTAACATGCTTTGATGCTATATCGCCGAATAAGGCATTTACCCAATAATGACTCAAAACATACCAGCGTTGTCGATAGAATAAACTTTCAAACATTGCCTTCTCTCGTATCTTGGAAAACATGCAATCCGGAGGTTCAACTATAACAAACAAGCCATTTTGTATTAGCTTCTGTTATTTAACTTAAGTTGGCAATAAGGATTTCAAGTATACTTTATGTGCAGGAAATGGCAACCTACCATTGGTGAAATGTAGCCTAAACCTTTTATGTAATGAACTTATATAACGGAGGTCATTGTGATGAACTTATCTCTAAAATATCATAGACCTTTATCTTGCACGGCACGGGAGTAAATTGGTTTTTAAAAAGTCGTGGCATGGAGCTACTTTTTTTTGCCAATTTGTGATGCCATGGTGTCACTTGGGATGGTGTAGGGGGGGGGGGGGCGATA
>JAIPMN010002152.1:6321-19182 GCA_020650975.1 Apostichopus californicus | reverse complement strand
GTCTACAAATTTATAACACTCCTCTCTAACCTGTCTCCTATAATATATACAGATACTCTTTTCTAGCGACCATTAATTGGTAAAAGTTTTGCTCTGCACCCCCCCCCCCCACCCCCCTATTGACAACTACATTAACACCTTGCAGAACAGGTGGATTTGATTTGATTTGATTTTATTCGCACTCAGATTGATCAAAATACAAAACTATTACAAAGACATAAAAGACAAAAAGGACGGAAAAGAAAAGAACAAAAAGAGTAACAGGAGCTAAACCCATTAGGCTGACTGAACGTCGGCCCATTTCCAATGGGGCCCTATTGATCCAATGAGAGTAATGACCTGTAGAGGCCAAAGGGGAAGGGAAGGGGGAGGCCGCACTGCAAAAATGTTCCAAATATCATAAGTCAGGTAAAAAGGAGTGGATATGTACTTGGAGATTGGTAAGTATCATCGATCGTTAATACCCAAACCAGTTTGTTTGAGGGTTTGCCAGTGCCAGTGCCAATAAGGTCCCCAGTTCGAGTCACTCCAAGATTAATGTATGTCGTCCAGTTACAGAGTGGTTGACAATTCATAACCATGTACTATCATTATCATTCAATATGAATCTAAGAGACTGACTTTGGTCAGCTTGTGGCTTTGATAAGCCAATGAGGCTTCTTCACAATTTTCGGCTTGCAGGAGGATATAAAATACATAATACATACAATACATAATACATTTTATTGTGTATTTTAAGTCTACTTGATGGACTTGTAGAGAGCATTGTAGCAGTTGTGACAATTGCTGCAAATTCGTTTTATTATTATATAATGGCTTTACTTCTGAATTGTGAGTTTTCATTGGTTGAAAACCTTTTCTGTAATTAAGTAAAATGTTTTGCTTCTCTGTATATTTTTCTCCTAATAAACCTTACCACTCTCACTGAACCTTGCCTTGGTTGTGAGAAGGCTGATTAGTTCATTAATATGGAATCAGAAGAGGAATTTATGACAGATTTTTTTTTTATCTTTTCTTCTCCTCCTCCAGCTGGTATGTCGGTTGCGTTAGACGAAAGGTTTCCGAAGATTTTCTGAAGTCTCAGCCATTTGACGGGGCTTTTATTGTTCGGGACAGTGAAAGTTCTCCTGGAGATTTCTCCCTTTCTGTCAAGTAAGTACTGTTTGTAAATTCTGCATCATTAGCGGAACTGGGAAGTAGTTTTAAATTGGACATATCCCCATCTCACAGGATCAATTTCCAGGCCTACCCTGTACATGTTTTCTTCTCAACTGACCAATCAAAGGTATATACTTGTTGGTTGGAGGACTGAGAAAGCTGAAATAAATCCAACCAAAAATATTTTTTGATTTCTATCAGATTGTCAAGTTTTAAGAAAAAAATAAGTAAATGAAACAGAGGATTTATGCCCCCAAACCCTCCCATGTGTGCTTCACTTCCTCATTTACCTGTCTCCTCACAACCACCTCAGCACTCTCACTCTACCCTTGCCTAGGATGGACTGGTGTGTCCAACTTTTCCATGCTTTATTTCTGGATGTTAGGGTCTGAGGTTCTGAAAAAAACTCTTACTGTAGATCATGAGAAACTTTCTACCAATTTGTTCTGACTCTCATGAATCATGTTAGATTCTTGAAGAATCTCAAAGAAAGGGATGAACTTGCTCAGAATATTGATCATAAGTACAAGCAACTTTCAGCTTAATAGTTTCGAAGCAGATGGTAATTATTTTATTCCTTGCTGCTGACAGCAAAGAATTATGTGATCATTGTGTTTGTGTGTGTGTGTGAGTGTATGTGTTTGTATGACACCAGGATATAAACACAGTAACTTAAGAAATGCTAAGATATTGGTCGAGTCTTATACATCTTCCTATGCAGTTCTCTCCGATTGGAGAATACAGGAACCCATGTGAAATATGAAAGTAGCCGCCTAATTCCCTTCCTGTGTTTGTTATTACAGAATTAAGTGAGAAACTGTTGCTTGCTACTAATCCCTATTTACAGTACTGTAAGTGAGAAACTGTTGCTTGCTACTAATCCCTATTTACAGTACCGTAAGTGAGAAACCGTTGCTTGCTTCTAATCCCTATTTACAGTACCGTAAGTGAGAAACTGTTGCTTGCTTCTAATCCCTATCTACAGTACTGTAAGTGAGAAACTGTTGCTTGCTACTAATCCCTATTTACAGTACTGTAAGTGAGAAACTGTTGCTTGCTACTTAATCCATCACCATGAATTCTTCTCCATTTTTAACCTACCCGCTGAATAATTTTGTTTTGGTTTTTCCTTTTTCTTCTGATCACGCAGGTACAATGGGCAAGTTCAACACTTCAAAGTTCTTCGTGATGCATCTAACAAATATTTTATATGGGTAGTTAAATTCAACTCTCTGAACGAGCTAGTCGAGTACCACAAAACTCACAGCATCAGCCGAACGGTTAGCATATTCTTGAAAGAAATCGAATCAGATCAACTTGAGGTAAGATTAGATTCAGTTTTGCTTCATTCCTCATAATTAAGTACCTGTCTTCCATACATATGCACTCATTTTCTACCTAGCCTGTTACAACTGGTAACTTTCTAGTACTGCCCCCTCCCCTGCCACCTTCATCCCCCTCCCCCACCCTATATCTCCCCCTTCTTATACACCTGCTTGAGTAATCGCCCTTAGTTCATGGATTGAAGTCGTCATATCTTTCTAGTATATTTGGGGACAATATTGATTCATTCATAACTTTTTGAACCCTTGGTTTTAACTTTTGCCAAATACCGTTTGTCATTAAAAAAAATTGTTAAAAAAGGTCTACAAACTCATTTGGACTTCAAGGCATGTGTGCACGCCTGTCATTCGTTTGCCCACATCTGTGTCACTTACATTGTTGCATTAAAAGATATACAGTGTTTGTTCTTGGCTTCTCACTAGCAACCAATACATAAAAGGATCGGCCATTATTATCTTAGGTCTTGTGAGATCCTGGTCAGATATTCTGGTGGCTGGTGATGTCATCGCAGCATTTCAGATAGCATTTGTCTTATTTATTCACAGAGGGAGAACAGAATTCCTACAAAAAAAATTGATGAAATTCTTAATAGAAAACACCTTAAAAGCTAAGGGAATCATTGCAAATGTATCATATTTCAAGGTTGAATTAACAAGAAGTTAATACTGGGAAAAGTACAAACCTTTTGAAGAATATTTATGACATCACAGACAACAACCCACTATGATCCACTCCATGAAGAATTGAGGGTCTAGGGCCATCAAAACAGGTTACATTCAATCAACCATGACTTGAGTTTAGGGACAAGAAATTTAGATAATGTTTTCAAGTAAACTGTGTGGATATATATTTATCTCTTCCATATAAGTGTCATACTTTCTACCAAGGGAAATCCCTTTAAATATACAGAACACAGGACTTGCGTCGTACCAGAGAGAATGGTCTCTGATTAGAATCCCGCCCCTAGCCAAAGAACGTCTCTCTCTCAGATATCGTGCACTCTCCTCCGTATATATGTACGTGAGAGTAGCTTTTAAAATATTGAAACATTTTCTTCTCTTTTTTTTGGGCCTCGGTCCAAACAGAGGTTCAGAAATCATCCTGGAGTTAAAGAGCTGCTGAAGGTGAAGGCCAAATACGACTTTGAACCTCAAGAGCACGGAGAACTGCTGTTCCGTTGCGAAGACATCATCGAAGTTTTGGAGCAAACAGACGCCAACTGGTGGAAAGGAAAGTGTAGAGGGAACATAGGCATGTTTCCCACGCCCTACGTCGAGATTCTCGAAAACTAGACCGAGGCGAGATGGAGAGGGAGTTTGGTTTCGTTTTCTGTATTTTCTCGATATATCCACAAGATTTTTTGTGAACTTTGAACTTACTTTCTTTTTGATCCTCGAAGAGAGCAAGAAGACACTTTTTCGTCTAGTTAAAACTTTTGTGCCAACAGCAATATGGCAAGAAAGGGACCTTTTTTTCCCCCTATGTTGGCAATTGATAAGTGAGGCAAATTTACACTCATAGGTGTATAATTGTTGAACATGGCAAAGCTGTTATGAAAAATACTGTCTTAAATACATATTGGTAACTTTAGTCTTGTTATAATTAATATTTTCCTGTTTTCTTCTATTTTTTTAGTGGGGGGGGGGGGGTAAGGGTGGATGTGATGTATCGGGGTATGGTAGCATTTGTTAATACAGAGGTGTGTACTGATGTTACAATGAACACAGGAAGAACCTTCTTGGAAGACAATGTTTCACACACTCACTTCAGAATTTTTTTTTAGACAATATATTTCCTGACTGAATGAGAATTTCTGTGCTCGACAGAAGAAGAATCTACCATGATATTACAAATCATCTCTGTGGCTGTAGTTAGTAAGCGGACGTTTTGTTCTAAGGGATATTGCAAATAATTTCCAGCAACCTATGCAGTAAGAGACAAGGAAACATACCACTAATTTTCAACCATTTTTTTATTTTTTATTTTTAACATTCATGTGGTAGCTATGTAATAAGCCAGTATAAAATTATAATGGAAACTTTGCATATCAATTTTTTTTCAGTGAAACATTTTTGCACACCTCTCTCTTTACTGCATTTTAATCTATCATGCTTGACAAAAAAACTAACATGCTGTTCACATCTATCCACATAAACATTGTTAAGCTGTGAGACGATTCCTCCACCCCCACCCCTCCTCCCCCTCTTTATCACCTGATATTTTGTTTAGAGCATGCTTAAGAAGGAGGTTAGCTGTTTTTTTTTTCAAGTAATCATCGTTGTATGAAGTAGTTGAACACAGGAATATGAAGTCTTATTAATATTAGCAAATGTGGTTTACCTAGTTACCATGGAAGCATACACTAACAGTTTGTCATAACTACAAGATTCTTTTATGCCAGTGTACGAGAGTACGTTCAGCTAACTCGCAGTGTTAGCTTGGAAGTTGGAAACGACTAGAAAAGTATTCTTTGTTTGTGATTACTTGTTATTTTAGCTATGGGGAAATATCAACTAATTGTACTGCTTTGGGTGAGAAGAAATTACTTTACAGTGATCAGACTCAATCCATATGGTTATTTGTTAAGTCCAGGAACCGTTTTCTAAGGGTTTTCTGTTTAACAACCAAAAACATTCTTTTTCAAAGATTTCATAGTGACAACCAGTTAAACACTTTTAGTAAGAGTGTTTAACTCAGACTTTCCTCCCATTGTTATGCTCTTTCATCCCAGAAAACTGCCCTCAATGTCGAGACAACCTTTAAATCAGAATGTCTGTGATGTCGAATCGAAACAATCAAATGGTCCTTTTAAAAGTCCCAATGAATAAGCTTGGGTGTGGACTTTATTATGAAACAATGGAAAGGAAATGCACACTAACAGTTTTATCATACCTTGATGATTTCTAAAAAGGTGCAGAAAAAGACATTGTCATCTTTTTTTCTTTCTTTTTTTTGGAAAGCTTTATCGATTTCTCACTAATTTTGTACACTACTCAAGTTTGGACCACCGAAAATGTCAGTTTATGCTCTTAAGGATATGAAATGATGCCACAAAAGGTCTCTCAAGTAATATTAGCAAACCACAGTTTTTGCTTACTTAATATCACATGATGTGTATGATATGGAAGTAGAATTTGAATATGTGTATGAATGTAAAATTTTATGGCAATGTTCTTTATGGTAATTTGGAGACAACATTGTAACATCAAACACTGATGCAGTGGAGAAGGACATTTGCAAGTATAAATTCTGTGATTGACCCTCAATCTACATTTTCAAGGCTTCTACTACTTTTGGTCAGACAAGAGCAGTGTGACAAGCTCAACCAGTTAAAATGATAAATATTTTGCACCAAGAATTTCTTCGGAGGATTTTAGACAGTTGAAGTTTATGCCCTTACCGTAAGGACTGTTACATGAGAAAAAAATCTTTCAGTGCGGATAAAATGCTCAGAAGGGTGGCAGACAATTTTCTTGTCGAAGTTTGAATAACTATTTTGTAGCACATTTGGGGGGGGGGACGCTGTAGGTCAAGTTAATTCGGTTAACAACTACAGAATATAGTTTGGTAGTTCGAGTGCTGCAACATTTTGCAACATCATGTGGCTTTATCATGTGGCATTTGGCTGGCTTCATTATGTGGTTATATTATGTGGCTACATGGTGTGGCTCTGTGGCAACTTCACGTGGTTGTGTGGCATCGTGGAGTGGTTATGTCATGTGGCCAAGTGGCTACATCATGTGGACTACGTCAAGTGTTCATGTCGTGTGCCATGTAACTATATCATGTTGCTACTTCATATGGCTATGTTGTGTGACTAGGCGTCTATGTTAAGTGGTTAAGGATGTCTGATAGGTTACATGGTTATGCCATGTCTGATAGGTTACATGGCTACATGATGTGATGTTACGGGTTGAAACACGTTATTCTTTGAACTACCAGAATACCTGATTTACAAATTCAAAGAAATCACTCAAGTATTTATGAAAGCTTGTAGCGTGCATCATTCACTGCCCACTTGAAATAGGAAAACATTTTTTTTTTCTTTTTATGATCATGATTATTTTGTTGCAGATTAGACAGTGCAAATTTAAACACATATTTTTTTTTTTAAATTAGAATTAACCACTTATTTTGTTTTTATAACGTTTGTGTCAGACAATGGAAAAAGGGCCACTCTAGTCATGTAATCCTGGAAAGTTTAAAAGAAAGTCTCAATGCCTAGTAAACAGACAAGACCCTGTGTTATTAGCAAATATTCTTTTTACAAGATGGCAATTCGAATGGTCAAATTCTCTGCCTCCTTTTTCGGTCGACACTGACAGTTTTGGAATGCAGATCAACTGTTTGAGAGTGGCAAAACAAGATCCCATACCCTGGAGACAGTGATAGTTTTTTTTAGAAAAAGAAACACCAGAAAATTTGTGATATCGTGAGTCGATGTTACTGGTGTTCTCATCTATTTCTTCAGAACGGATCTATTGTCAACACTTCCAGAAACAAATTGTCTCGTATTAGGTCAGATCGAGAGGAGAGATTGTTTTATAAAGCATGTACAATTCAGCTGAAATGAGGGGCACAACAGCTGCATACTTATATTTTACCAATTGCAGATTCACTTAAGCTCCAAACTGTCAATCTAGGGAACATAGAGACCAATTGTAAATAATGTAAAATACAAGTGGCAGCACGATTTATGACAAAAACATTTCTTTTGTAAAAGTTACTGTTTTTTAATTTCTTTCTTTCCATTAATACCTATTATTTGTTGTTGTTTTTCCTTTTCTGTCTTTTTTTTTTTACCCAGGGTTTTCTTTCTGCAAAGTTTATTTGTGCATCTTAAGGGGTTTATTACTCATATGTGCCATATTTATAGTTACGTGCTGTCAATCATGTGGTTGTCTTTATACCATTAACTTTTTTTTTCATTATTTCTTTGCAAAATTTGATTTGTGAGTGTGTGTGTAGGTGTTTACAGTAGGCCTCTAGGTATGTGTATCGAATCTAAATCCTCACACAGAATGTTCACCCACCAATTAATGCCTCCACCCCCCTCCCTCCCCCCCCCCCACGACCCCTCCATCTCAAATCCCTCTTTTACTGCTTTTCAATTGACCTACATATTTTTTATTGACCTACATATATTTTGCATACACTGAATATGCATCAGATGATAATTACCTCAGAATGTTTAGAATGAGAAAAAACACACAATCGACTGTTAAAAAATCTGGGAGCTCTCCGTAACGACTGGATTTATGCGAAACGGAAGTTGTCGATCGTATACAAAGTTGGGTCGTGGAATGATGTGAGGTAGAAATCCAAATATTGATATGAAGTGCTGATGCAGTGGTCACAAATTGTACCTAGTTTATACAGTGTCAGTATTGAAGACGACATCTACAGGAATGTGGTATCGTTTGTCAAAGTTTTCTCTTTTGGGTATGGGTGAAATCAAACGTATATATGTAAATAGACATCTTGTAAAGGATCTTTGCATTAATCTTTACTTAACATTTGATTAATAATGTATGCTGTTGATGAAAGTCATGAATATAAATGGAAGTGTTAACACCCTCATCGTTTTAACTCCGTCTAGCCCGAGGGCAATTGGGGCCAGACGTTTAGGGGTAAGTAACTGGAATAGACCAAAAAAAGGAGAAAAAACAAGATATTTAAGAGTGGTTCCATAAGTTTGCCAGATTTGAGGCAGCTGCTATATAGTCTCTCCTATTTTTGTTTTGCGTTATTTTCCTGTTACATAAGACAGATTTATTTTACGCCTAGCATTCTATTGTTTTTTTTACGCTTTGAAATAACGATATCATTTTTCAACTTTTCATGTTAGTGTGTTATCAAGACACTTAACATGCGCCCATTTGGCAATAGTGTGAAAGATATAGATACGTAGCTGATCAAATGCTGTTCATGTTTCTCCCCACACCCTACCCCTACTACACCAATACATGGTCATTCCTTTGCTGGTGAGGTTCGGTTAGTCCTGATATATTTAAATTGATGTAACCAGTTTTCATTACAGTAACCAAACATGCTACTGCTATGGAAAACATTTCCTTTTTTCTCTTTTTCTCTTCTTAAGCACAGCATACCCATCGTCAGTGGGTACACATGCCATCATCATGAAATCCGCCATAATACTATCAAACTTGAAGTGTCTAATTGATTATGGTTGTGTTTTAAATCAAACAATAATTTGAAGAGGGAAAAAAAGACAAAGAAATTGCTTTGTTACAAACAAAGAAAGGGAAACCAAAGGCAAAAAGTTGATTATTGACAAGAGTTGAATTAGAGAGATAGGAATTGTCGACAGTATTTGTTTATGGAAGTGATCCAGGAATAATGACAATTTCCCACAGTCATAGAAATAGCTTTTTAATTCTCTCGCCGATGGCCAAGTTTCTTTCTGTTTTGGGTTCGCAGAAAGAAGAAAGGATATAATAAAGTTATAATCGATGAAAACTAAGGGGGTTGATTATAGATGGTATATGTTTTAGGAATGTGATACAGTAAAGAACTGACAAATGTCACACTGCAATCACAGAAATTGTTTGTTTTTTTTTTTTTCATTTAAATATTCTCATGAAAGGTAAAATTCTATCGTTTGGCTCAGGACTTTCTCGTGCGAACAAGAGCTCGTAACGACAAAACCAACACAGAAACTTTATTACTGGTAGGGAGCCAAAAGTGAAGGAATTCTATTCGGTGTATATTTATGAAAAAGATTCAGGAAAAGATAGTGAGAATGTCAATAGTCATAGAAATTGTTTTAAATTTGAATATAAAAACTTTATTTTCTATTGGTTTTTCAGGGACAGTAGAGTTTATAGGTTGCTATGGAAACATTGTACCTTCTTAAATCATACAAAAAAGTCTGCAGAAAGACATGCTCATTGTGTAGCTGCAACTATACACAGAAATGGTTCACCCTTAATTAAAAGCAATGACTAGCTCAGAAATTTTTTTTTTGAAGCATGAATATAATTGTGTATTGCCTTAGACCTTAAGAAGGTTACACAGTATAGGCCTCACCTGATCTGCATATAGTAAGTAGTCCAGGCAAATTTTGCTATCGGTTATTTGTTGAACATGCCAAGTTCCAACTTCTCATCTGTTTGAGGGTGTACGAAACGTACTCAATGGTTGTTTCCCTGGAGTAAGATGCAGAAGTGCATCCGGGTGCGCAAGGGTTGTATAATTTTAGTTATGAAATGCCAGAAAGCTTTGGTTAAAGATTGCAAACTGTAGGACGAAAGTAGGGATGGTTGAATGTAGGCGAAACCCTCCGAAAGTGTGTCATTGTATTTAAAACAATGGAATATTTTGATTATGATACGTGTAGTTCATTATGGAGAAGTTAGATTTGTTTTGTTTTTCCAGATTTTCTTATCTTATCGTGATTGTTCAATTATAAGCATTGTTTTTTTTTTTTAAATCATGTTCTTAATAGTTCTCTTCTCCCCCCATTATTTCTTTGGGCTGGAGGGCAGAAAGTATTATTTTCAAATTTCAAAATATAATGGTTTTGTATAAACCAAAAACAGAATTGTTTTGGAAGAATTGAAAACAGTTGGAAAGCTTGTTAAATAAATTTAACTCAGTTTATGATTAAATAAAGGATTTAGTTATTGCCCTATGATAATTTTTTGACTCTTGTGTCTTTTGTTATGTTTTGTTTCAATAACCTCTGTGTACATTGACATGGTGAAACACTACCCCTCCCTCCCCATCCCCTTTCAAGCAAATAATTGCTCTCATCAAGCTTAACTCCAATTGCACTAACTGTGTTTGGCCAGTAAATTACTGCAGTCAAACACTGGCTGTGAGTTTCATGCAGTCAGTTTGACTGCCAAAATTATTCAGCCAAAATCACTCCAAATGCCAAAATCATTCAGATTCTCCAAGGAGCTGAAACACCGAAAAGATATCTTGGTGAATGCCTCTCGAAGATGGTGGATTTTGCAGGCAGACATCTTCTTCTGTTCATGGTCCTTTTTGTAGAGGTCAAATGTCACGTGAGGTCAATAAAGGTCAA
The DNA here is from genome assembly GCA_020650975.1 of Apostichopus californicus. Taxonomy (NCBI): domain Eukaryota; kingdom Metazoa; phylum Echinodermata; class Holothuroidea; order Aspidochirotida; family Stichopodidae; genus Apostichopus; species Apostichopus californicus. The sequence continues at coordinate 8,627 of JAIPMN010002152.1, read as the reverse complement.
AGTCTGAAAGTAAACCTGATAACTCCATGAGGAAAGCTCAGATGAACTTGACATATGCCAATCATTTACCAATTTGTGTTTGCAAGAAATCCTTGTGTTTATTGTGTAGGTCAAAGTGTTGTTTGAGGTTAATGGAGGTCATATTCTGAAAACCTAGCAAACATAAGAACTACAAATGTTAAATGCTCAGATAAACTTGATTTGTACTATGTCGTTCTTGCGTTGTGTTTTACAAGAAACATCAATGTCGCTATGTGGGTCAAGGTGTCATTTTGGGTTGAAAGAGGTCAAACTCCTTATCACGCATTTTGCATCGAATTTATTGTCACTTTATGATGTTAGAAATGTTTTAACTAATCGAGGAAACATGATTACGTGCCTAAACACAATCCGACAGATTAATCCACCTTGAATAATGCAAATATGGCGAATGTGGGTTGGGAAAATATAGACGGACTGGGTTAAAGAATAGTGTGTTCTCATTTTCACAGTATAACGTACTTACGGGAAATTGAGGGCAAAAAGAGGACCCGGCGGGATACATAATTCTCCCGTTGGTCCAAGCTGGCTCTCACCAAGCTTGCACCAGAACAGATAAAATTATGGCAAAACCTTCACAGGTTTACAAACAGAGTAGATTGCTCAGAGGATGTCTACGTTATGTTGCTTGATCGGAATACCGAGGAAGAAAAAAGTATTAACCGAATGCAAAATGCAAATTTAAATAAACTGTAAAATTTTAGCAAGTCGAATAAACGAAAAAGATTGTATAGACAATGGTGTCACCTAATCAGGAAAATCCACACATGCAGCCTGCTCTTGATACAAGTATATGACATATTAATTAATTATATTCTATAGTAAGATACATAGCCTTGATCACTTAGAAAGGAATTACTTCCATGCATAGACGTACACCTCGTTCATTATGTGCGGTATAGATGCATACTGCGTTAAACACAAAATGGTGTATCTAATTACAGACTCAAGTTTGTAATGGGCTACTTGGCTTGCAGATAGATTACCCGCGATCGGGGTGTCTAATTATATTCTATATATATGTAATGTGATTTCCATCGCTACACTCCAATAGTAAGTAGTTTGCAGGTTCAATAGGTTATATATTATACAGGGAGTTGTTTTTCCATAACAACTCCCTGATTATACATTAATTATTATAGTTTATATGTGTATCGTGTGTACACTCATGGGTGTATGTGTAAAGAGGGGGAGGGGGGGGGGGTGGAGGGGGAGGGAGTTAAACGTATGCATTGATCGGAGGGGGAGGGGGAGGGGGCGTACAACTTTATTTTAATTTATTTGGGAACATTTTGAAATTTAACACTGTTAGATGCGATTTCCTGGCAATCAAGATATTTACACAGAACTTTCTCTATGATGGAATCATGCGTTATTTTGCAATGTGACCACTCTTCAATGTCGAAATTGGCTAGTCAGTAATTATGATCATGCATCAGTGAACATTGGCGACATTAGAAAAATTCGAGTGTATATGCATTAAATTTCTTAAAAGTCTTAAAAGATGATATTATATGTCCGCTTAATGATATATACACACACACACAGGGAAGTATCTTCGTTCGATGATAATCCGGATCGAACGGTGATTACAAATATAATGTTGCTTACAATGTGTATACGCCTACGCGGATATCTTCATTCGCAAATCGCAATACGGTAACCAAAGTATGTTCTTTCGATAAAGCAATCCGTAATTCCAAGAAGTTATGTCTCTGTAATGTGTACGATCGCTTCGTTCAACGAAGCAATGTGATTGACAAGAATTACAGGAACTGCTGGACGGCACATGCTCGGAATATGGCTGTCATTAATTTTCACGTAACGTAATTTTATCCTTATTAAGGACAGTGTGTACACACACTTAGATTTAGCCAATCATAATTTATAATTCATGAGACGAAGGTCTCAGTACGGTGTCTTAATAACCAATAGTCGAAGTTGTGCGGATATCATATCAGACCTACCAGTTATATAAGCCTAAATTACAAGCCATATTGATAGGACATTTTCCTGAAAAAATTAGTAGTATTATTTTACTGTTGTATAGTACAGCGTCATATGCCTACAATTTACCGGTTTGTTCTTTGGCCCCCTCCCTCCGCATTGGATCCGCGCCTGGGAACGGACCAATGTGACTTCCACTTGTATTACTCTATGGCTATACGACAGCGGTATAGAGTGTGTTTTGGAGAGAGGTGAGGGCGGATACACCTATTCTGTCCATTAAATAAAAAGCACATATTTGGCCGGCGGGGGGTGGGGGG
>JAIPMN010002151.1:0-34139 GCA_020650975.1 Apostichopus californicus | reverse complement strand
GTTCGTAGAGTTTAAATATTCATATTATGGGCGAGGTTTATTGGGTTCCCAACGGAAAATATCTTGGAGAACAACAAAGTTGAAAGTTGCAAATTTTTCGACTTTCATGCCACCATTTCAAGTAAAATATAAATAGATAAGCTAGTTATGTATGTCGTTATGGCATAGTGGAATCAGTGAGGTTGAACAAAATCATAGAAAAGGACGCAAAATGCTGCTTTAAGTAAACGTTTTTTCCAATACTGTGAGCCTTTATGCACAAGATGAAATGTATGATGCAGAGGTGGGCTAAATGGCAACACTTTGTGTTAGGACTTGCAGCCGAGGACCCCATCACATTTCTTTATAGCTGAATATGCCACTGCATGCATACAGAAATAAAGATGGTTGTTTCCCGAGAGCGTTGATCATCCTCAGTCCAACCCCCAACTTCTTAAAAAATGTGGTCAATGCAGCCTTCAAACTTAAAGTGTGTTGTAATATGCTTAAAACAGTCAATCAAAATCCTTAAAAATCCTTACAAGGTAAAACAGGGTCGCTTAGTTTGCCCACTGTTTTGGTTACTCACCAGGATCAGCTATTGCTAGTTGCGTTGATGTCTCCGTGTGAAGCTCGCACGTGGTATTTCCAACGATTGTGGTCTTATTCACGAATACACCGTCTCTTAAGATGCGGATGACATACATCTGTGGGGATCCCCCTTCGGAGAAAATTTTCAGATCAAATGGAGTACCAGAGGTCCTCGAGTATGAGCTGGTCGCCACTTTGATATTGCTTATTTCCGTTGATGGGCAGATACCTGCTTCAAAAAAGAAAATTCTACTTTCAGTTGTTGAAGAGTTTTAGGGGAGCTAGGTCACAAAGGAAACTCTAAATAGGGCAAAAGAAGGACAGTTTATTTGACGTAGTGCAATTTACTTAAGTTTAAGCGCCCTAGCTATCATTGGAGACATATTTTGAAGAAAAAAACACCCTTTTAAAGTGAAAAACTCAATGTCAGGCACATGCACACACACCAATCTACTTGTAAATTTACATCTGTATACCATTTCTCGTTCCCGATATGACATTCTTCAAAGAATAACTACTATTGAAATCAAAATATTAGCAAATACCAGCTATGGGTGCATGGCTTTATAATCTTTGACAGGCCACTTGCTGAAAAACCCTGCTTTAGAAACTTCAGAATGGGTTTTTTTACTTAGGAGTGATGGCAGTTAACTGGTACATTGGAAGTGTAATAATAAGGGGTTAATCAACGGTCTAGCGTGCGTTACTCACAGGATTAATGCACGATCGGGGGATAATGCAAGCGATGCACGAGGGCGGAGCCCGAGTGCATCCAGCGATAGCATTAACACCCGGAGTCCATTAATCATGTGAGTAACGCACGCTAGACCGTTGATTAACCCCGTTCATTCATACACTACCATTTGTGTGGGGGAAAAATCATAAAACAAAACATTTTTGGTTACATATAACCAAAGATTTATTAAAGTGATGCCCCGTAATTTTACCGTGCGTTACTCACAGGATTAACCACGGTCAGCTGACCTGAATGGACCAATAGGATTGAGGAATCTACTAAGTATGAATGAACAGCTGTTTTACAATCGTGTTACCGTATTTCTTGCTATGACCTCTACTTACCTCAAGTGACCTTTGACATCAATTTTGAGAGGGTTTATGTACTCTGATGGGACTGACAAACCAATTATGAACTTCAGCCATCAAGCCATGTGCTTTTTGAATGATCCATGTTTACACACAGGGGCATCACCATCACATATATAGATTCCTTTTGCCTTTGGCAAGGAACCACAAGGTCAGGTTGGACTCACCTCCTTGGGTTGCCTTCGGTAAGACAATGATGCTTGTTTGACCATAAGTCACAGAATGCCAGTTATGCACTGCAGCGACGACGGTGTGGTTGCAAGGGGATGTGAAGTTGTAATTTAAATTGCAGGAGGTGGTATTAATGGTGACTTCGTTGGATATAGTCCATGTTACATGCTCAATAGCTCCCCATTCAAGGGTACACCCAAAGGTCACTTCCTCGTCCAGAGTATAGGTTTCAGATACTAATCCAGATGCTATCGATAGAATGACATTTTTTATGTTAGTATTTCACTAGTAAACTATTTGGAAAGTTAAACCAAGAAACCCCAAAATCTTACAAAAAGTTTTCAATCCTGAATACGATAGCATATTAGCTTCAGGTAGAATGGAAAGTCATCAAAATCACTGAAGGGGAAGGGGCATGGACGGGAGGCAGGAGTATGATCTACAGATTCAGCCATGCAAAGATGACATTCATAATCAATCAGAGTTTAAGATCTGATAAATGAGAATTACACAGTGTTTGTCGACCAGAGTATTATAGATTATAGCATAAACCAGAGATGCCAACTTCTTGACACAAAAAAACAGACTGAATATCCTAAAAAATCAGATTTTGGAGAGAAAAACCAGATTTTCACGAAAACTCGACATTACCACTGGCCCGTTGGCCCCGGGCCAGTAAAATGTCAAAAAATGTTTTACTGGTAAGAACGGGCAAGTAAAATGTTTGCTTTTTCATTAACATTTAATGAGAAAATTGTAAAGCTGCCGATTCCGTGTAATTCCTGCCCATGTAGGCTCGTTGTTCAACGTGTTTGTCAGGGTTTGGGGGGGTTACATGCGATTCTATGCGATTCCGCTTCCTTTAAAAAAAAATAATAATTTTTTTTTTTTTTTTTGAAAGATGAAAAATCGTATTTTCAAGATGCAATATCGTATTATCGTATTTCACTTGTTTTATAGTACTAAATACGATAAAATCGTACTGGTTGGCATCTCTGATAAATGCTAAAAATAAACTGCAGCCTAACTACTTGTGATATATACGTCATCATCCAACTTAGAATGAATACTTGAGTGACAAACATCAATCTCCCTGTATAAGAAGGATTGGGGGGGGAGGGGGTGGGTTGTATCTTGTACGGAATGATTGGGTGTCACTAGTCCATGACTTTGTGTCACATTCAAATAGTCCTGAAACACCTTTTGTTTCCCAGTGCTTTTAAAGCTGTATTAGCTGATCGGCAACTTTTGAATTTATTTCAAACTATCACAGAATCGTGGTTCATACGATGGCTGGCAGGGTATCTGATACACTGTTTACGATATATGCACACATGAAATAAGATCAAATCGTTTGCATAGTTTGCTGATAACACTGCCATGGTGTGCAAAAATTGGTAAACGCGACGTCCCCGTTAGTGATCAACTGAATTTCATTGTTAATGCAGAGAAATCAAAAGAATTGTGTTTGGTAAATACCAGATCTATAAAGCTTGAAGAACTATTATCATCAAAGTCACTTCAAAGCAGTTTCATACTGGGTTCTGAAGTTGAAAGAGTTGCTATAAAAACTGAATATTTAGGGGTATGTATTGTTGGAAATCTGATTTTCATACATGGCATATATATCGTATAAAGTATTGAGTAAAGTTTTGTCCCGAGTTAAGCAAACATACATTTGCATTCTTTTTAATCAAGATTCCCAGAGAGTTATATTTTTTAATTCTGGCATTCTACCAGCAGTCGTAATGCACTGTTAAAACAGGTTCATATATATGTCAAGGTAACTTGATGATTATGATGAAAAGCACACGCTGTATCCTGTACTAAAGTGTCTTCTAATTAAAAGTGAAATGCAAATCCTCCCATATCTTGCCGAAATGTAGATTATAAAATATTCATTTTTTTTTATTTTAGTAATTACAGTGCTGCAATCTTTAAAGGCATTGAAGACTCGCCCCAAACCACGTGCCGCGCTCTGAAAAAGTTAACTTTCCATTGCTTGCAAGTGAAGTTTTCTGCTTGTCGCTACAAAATGCAGACAGTAATGAAACATGATACATTGTTATCTTTAGCTGGAGCTGAGATGTCCATCGCTGTATCGTTTGTACAGTGTGCTGTGGGTATTGACCGCAGCTGTATGTAGGCTGGCTGTACTACTAGTGTCTAATAACCGACGGTAGCAAGCTGTGTGTGTGTTTTCTGGAATCGATGGTGGTGTCTAACACTTCTGTTACACCTCATTCGAAACTAGGTCAGATTACCGGCATGAGACGTTTCTTTGTGCGCGAGTCTTCACACCCTTTAATCAAACTGAAGGGCTTTATACTCATGTCTTTAAATATTATAGACTGGTGAGTAATGAATGAAATAATTGGAACATAATTATTTCAATTATCTAGCGACTTATTCCAGCTGTCATAACATTCACTAATTCATTTCTTGAAAGCTCCTTTGAGACTAACTTGATCGTTGTATTACAAATGATGTAGGCTCCTCAGTCAATACCTAATTTTAAATATTAATTCGTACATTATATTATAATTCTAGTCTAAACTCATCCAATACATTCTTTATAACTTCAATCAAATAGCATGGCAAAAATGGATGACATTCAACATTCATCTCAGAAAAAAATTGTAGTTTCACCGTAAAGTTGTTATTTGAGGCCACGAAAGTGACAAGTCTTCTTAGGTTTCTTCTTAGGGGTAACGGACACAATGGTCTTAGTGGTAATCTAGCCATTTATCCTGATGGGCCTGGTAGCAGTGGCTGCACATGATCTACAAATTAACATATCAAAATTCTGTGCCTACTCTCATTCTTTATATGTTTCATAATGGTTTTCATTACGTTTTATAAAATAAAAGTTGTAAACAAAAGAAAAAGAAGAAGGGCAACTCTCATGTTCACTCACCCGGAGAACTTGTTACTTGAACGTTATTATCTTTCACTACCCTGACTTTGACAGAAGAAAATATCGAACTGACAAGGTTGTACATGGTTTGATTCACGGTATATATGCCAGGGGGTATTTTATCCTCTTCAAATCTGAGTAATTGATTCCTTGGAAACCTTTGATAGCTTGTCCAAACCGCCTCAAAGTGAGCGAGGTCCTGGGTTCCTATGATGAAGCAAAAAAACTTTTTCTCTCTGTGAATGTGAAACTGCAAAATTCTGATCATAATGATGATGATGGTGATGAGTACTATGATGATAAAATGGTGATACATTATAACGATGGTGACGATGATGATGATCATGATGGTGCTGATGACGACGATGGTGAGGACGAAGATGACGACGATGGTGAGGACGAAGATGATGATGATGATGATGATGATGATGATGATGATGATGATGATGATGATGATGATGATGATGATGATGATGATGATGATGATGATGATGATGAGTATGATGATGTGGATGATGATGATGATGATGAGTATGATGATGATGATGATGATGATGGTGATGATGATGGTGCTGATGACGACGATGGTGAGGGCGAAGATGATGATGGTGATGATGTAGATGAAGATGATGATGATGATGATGATAATGATGGATGATGATGATGGTGATGATGATGGTGATGGTGATGATGATGATGATGATGATGATGATGATGATGATGATGATGATGATGATGATGATGATGGTGATGATGATAATGATGGTGCTGGTGGTGATGATGGTGATGGTAATGATGATGGTGGTGCTGGTGGTGGTGATGGTAATGATGATGGTGGTGCTGGTGGTGGTGATGGTAATGATGATGGTGGTGCTGGTGGTGGTGATGGTAATGATGATGATCATGGTGGTGATGATGGTGCTGGTGGTGGTGGTGGTGGTGGTCGTCATATATTCAGTATATTGAAAACTTTTTTTACTGCATAGTCAAGCAAGAGGATACTTTTGTATTAAAAGACTTCCAATGGTTCAAATAATTCCTGACAATACTAAAGCCATCGACTGATATAACTAACTATAGGATAAAATCTTCGAACGATAGCAAACAATCATCGAAAAGTGCATTTATGTATCATGAGCAACATTCTCCAATTGGTTTGCATTATATGCTTCATTTACAGCTCTTTTGCAAAAACAAATCCTTTAGACAAACAAACAAGAACCAAACAAATGACTCATTCTTGCAGAAAGAAAAATTATACACACTCTTTGAAAATGACTACCATTGTTAAATACTTTACTTTCGTAATTGTCTAAGTCGCTCTCGGTTCTCCTGTACAGGCTGGTTGGAATCGGAGATGGTGGTTCCATTTTGTAAAGAAGGTCGACATCAACGAAATCTCCTGTGACATAAATTACAGGAAGTTCATACAGATAGAAATCTTCCAACGGGTTCTGGACAGTTACCTCAATCTGCATCCCACTGGCTGATTCCCTATTTGATGCACAGACACTCATGGAATACTGACCTAACATCAAGATATATAAGAAAAATGGACAACTTAGAATGGTTGATTTGGTATTCACAAGATGAACCAGATAACTGGGAAATCCTGCGCAATGCCCATTAAAAAAGAAACATTGTGGATTTCTGAAGCTATTTGCAGAGTATGTAGAATTTTAATACATGCATATATGCATAAAAGAATATGCAAATGCACATATGGAACTATATGGAAATAATGTATAAATTTCCCAAATTTCCATTTGATTCTCACATGTAGATGTTGCTTCTTTTTTTTTTAATTTTTCTTTGTTAGATTAAGATCCTAAATTACATAATTAACAACAAACACTGAATATGAACATAGTTTAAAATGTTGTGTGCAAGTTATTGCATGTGATACGGTCATCAGACAACGGAGGAGCAACTTTATAAAGTCTGCCTGCAGACATACCTGGATCCATAATAACAAGAACGACCACAGTCTCAACGTAAGTGACACAGGAATCATTCCTTTCCACGGTAGTTATATTAACTAGGGCGCCATCCTCCCAGATGCGAATAACATATGTCACTGGAGCCCCTTCCTCCAAAGACATGGTTAAGTTGAAAGGATCGCCTGATCTGTGGAAGGCGGAGTCCATGCTTGCTGAGAAGTTGCGTATGGATTTTGTTGAGCAAAGACCTTCAACATCAAGAAGATGGGGAAAAATACTCAGTGAGTTCAACTCTTACTGCAGGGCTTTTACTGCTTAAAGATTAGTAGAATTCAGCAAACATGGTCGGCAATACATACCCAGACGACTCCCAGATTTTGTTTACCTATAACAATTTCTTCCTGATGATCAAAGTTCTGATCAATGCTAGTTTATCTAGCCTTTTAATCTCGGATTGACCAATTACTGGTATTAGGATGTCTCAAAGCTATTTTATACTGAAAATGATCTCAAAGGCCTTGAATTTGATCATTTTGACTCCAACTAAACAATGCGATAAAGTCACAGTCTTCTGACTTTAATAGTGTTGGCCCTTCAGATATAACTGATGCATCAGTGGCGGAGCTAGGGGTATTGGTCAGGAGGGGCGAGAATGGTTCTGTAGGGGCTCTCTCGACACTACCTAAGCGGAGCGCCACCACAGGTTGGCACGTAGCGTACAGAAATTTAAGAGTAAAGATACTTCCTAGATCGCCGGAAATGACCCTTTCCGGGCCTGGCTAATTTGCAGATAAACGAAGAATAAATAGGTGTCATCGCCAAATTACACCAACAAACTGTGACAAATGTCAATAGGTAGATGAGAGCGCAATAAAAAAGTCAATAATCACGAATAAGTAAAAAGTGGTAAAGAGCTGAAAAGGGCGCCAGCCGTCCACTTGAGTCCGTCAGGGGGGCATCCACCCCCCCCCCTGACTGTATGGACGCTCCGCCACTGTGATGCATCCACAATTCGCAACTTGGGTACACATTTGATTCCGGCATGACATCCACTGATCGTATCTCTCGTGTGCATGAGCAGCTCCACTTTGCCATCCGTGCCACATCAGCCTTACTTATATAACAAACAAACCTCACGCAATGCAGCTCACCAATGAATTTATCAGAACAGCTGTTGCTGCAACCATATAAAAGTGAACCTCCTGAATTACACTCTCCTAGCTAGTAAACCATAGTTTACCATTAGAGGATTGGTTCAGTTGTCATACATGTTTATGTTATATGAAAGAGGACAATAAAAGAAACACAATGGTGAAAAAACTGTTCAAATATCTTTTTTGGTTAAAGAGATATTCAAGTGTAAAGTTTTATCAGATTGTGTAGAAACTGCTGAAATCTGACTAGCTGTGATGTCACATCCTCACATTCCTGAAAAGTCTTTGTTTTTTTCTCTAAATACTTTGTGAGATTTCATGACTTTCAACCAAAAGATATGTCAGGAGATCTCATATTTGTCAAAGGAAGTATTTGAGATTAAACATCTGAAGAATTTTTGATTATATTATTTTCAAATGTGTTAAAAAATGTAAATTATTTGTAAAGAAATATATTCACAAATGTCAAGGAAGAGAGGATGTGACATCACACCCTCACAGTCAGTCTTTCTACACCAGTCGTTTTCAAATAAATTTTGATATCTTCAAAGTGTCATATCTCCTTAACAGAGCATGCTATCATGGTAGTTTCTTCACTGTTCTTTTTGTCTTTTTGTGCTCTTTCATACAAAATAGACATGTCAACCACCTGAACCAATCCTTTAAGACAGATCCAGGGGGAAACGCTTGTTTCGCTTTTGCTGCCTCAATGTATCTTTGTGGACTTTTAAGACCTCACTTTGGTGTTTGGTATGAGATTATAAATACAACTTATTGGAAAGAATTCAGCAGATAAATGAATATATTTCAAAATGTTATATCTCAAGGACAGAATCTGCTGTAGAGATGGAGACGAAGAACATATTTTTACAAATTGTGTTGTGTTTTTGAAGCTTCAATAATACTTTAAATTTACAGTACATACATTTGCAGAAGTCATATGAGTATAGAAATATTAACAATTAAATCCCAACATTTGCTGTATTCCAGATAAATTAGGTCCACCCATAAACTGAACTAGACGTCTTTCAAAACATCTATTCAAATGCTTCCAAGCTTTTGCATTTCCTACATCAGAAGATGTTTTACAACACAAACACTTTCAGAATTTAAAAAAAAAAAAAAACTTTACTTTTCTGTTTGCAATCTTTGGGATTATTGAAACTTTCAAGTGAGAAACTAAAAGTTGCCCATCTCTGACAAACCTGTTGGTGTTCCTGGTTCAAGAGTCACTACTGTTATCTGGCCGGTAGCAGATGAAAGTTGGTTATGCACTGTGACCATGACTGTATTACTGCATGTGTATGGAAAGGTGTGATTGAAACTACAAGACGTGGTATTGAAAGTGGTTTGAGATGGCAACCTCCATGTCACCCAATCAATGTCTCCTTTTTCAACATAGCACTGAAAGTGTATTTCTTCATCTGGGTTATAGATCTGACTTCCTTGAGATCCATCGTTTGACCCTAAGAGAGATCAGACATTGAAAGATAAATGTAATGGAGACTAGGATTGAGATCGTTTACTGACAGATTCAAAGCAACTCGAGCAGGGGTGGTTCAGTGGATACTGTGTGTAGAAATACACACACTGCATTGTTATATTAAATGTTATAAATCCGCTACATTGACATAGATAGACAGACAAACAGATAGACAGACAGACAGACAAACTTTAATAGATAAAATGCATCTTTCTCCCCTACCCTCCTCGCCCAACAAATCTGGTCGTAATTCTTGAGATACTACCACACAATATTTGTTACAAATTGCTCTTTTTATGTGACCTATATTAAAGTGACTATAAATTTCCTTTCAAAATTATATTTATTTCATTAGGAAAGGTGGAATGACATTTTTATTATTTAAGTCTGTGTTAATTGGGGCTAATAACATTTTTTATCACAAAATTTAACTTGTGGATATAGTAAGGGAATATCTTTCGAATGTTATTTTCATCTAGAACCATTAAATTATGCAAATAGGAAATAAGGCCATATTTGAAATGCAGTTCACAGTAGGATTTTAGTGTAGGCTGCAAATTCCCATTATACTGTAATACAGGTTAGGCTTTGTAACAGGCAGGCACTATGTGATAGCTCATGAGAGGAACAACTACTGTAGTGGTGCAAAGGAGGCGTGTGAGTGATTTCTCTGCTACTGTGGGGGCTCAGATGTAATTTTAGGGTTTCCCTTAATTGTTTAGAAAATACTAATTACCAAAAAAAGGGAAAAATTAAAAAGCTGATTTCTATACTTATGACGCATTGTGCAGGGATGAGCCTGAGGTAAAAAAAAAATCACGGAACTTTGCAAAAATTGCGGAATAGGCTCCAGTTTGAGTATGCTACAGTGTGTTAGGATAAAAGTTTTTGTCCCCGAGGTAGAAGAGAAATCACGGATATTCCGCGAATTCGCGGAAAAAAGCTCATGCCTGATGGGGGTTACTTTAAATCAGGATAATCTGGCCAAATGTAGAGAAAAATCTGACTGGAAACCAGATTCGAAAAAATCACTGAAAATTCGGACATATATAGCTATTGAAACCCCATCTCAATATCTTGTCACAACTTGAGATATGGTTAATTGATTGACCTAGACCTTAAGCCAATTACTCCAGGACTCAAGTGGATCACAGAAGGTGGTCTGTGTGATGGCATCATGGCATGTTCTTTAAAAACTTAAATTTGGCTTTGCAATCTTGTTGATTATCTTGGAAACCTGATACATTAGAATGGTACTCTTAGTCTGTTAATAGTATGTGTTGTTAAAAGTTAATCACACGCAACTCCTTCGGAGAAATACAATTTGCCATTTGGGAATTAATGATTGAAACATTCTAAACTAAACACAGACAATTTCTACTCATTATCTGTCTGTCTGTGAACTCACCAGAAGAACTTCTCACTGTAACATTATACAGATCTTGAACTATCCGAACTTGAGTAGAAGATGAACATTCACTGATTTGGTTATAAAATGTTATGTTTGCCGTATACAAGCCAGGTGGGGCTTCGTCTTCATTCCAAGTAACAGACCAAGGTATTGTATCAGACCTGGGCCAGTTGATATCCCAATTACTGCGTTGCCTGATTACTGTAAAGGCCAGAGAACTTGAATTTAGCATGACAATCAGGGAATAATCAAACGATGACATTCTTGGCAGCAGTTAATATTGGAGGCTCTGAATTGTGTCTCCAATTAAATACTATGGTTCCTGCGACCTGCAATGCATCTTTGGATAGAATTAGCAAGAATATCATTGTACGATTCGATACGGGCTAAATTATTCCAATGTAAAAACCAGAACACTTTAATGTTTTCTTCCAAAATGTTAGTGACAACATCTACCATCAGTGTTATTGCTGTACACTATATATGAAAACTATGCCATACGAATATACAGTACGTATCTATCACCACAATTTTCAACTACTTTAAAGCCTGTTCTGATTATATTTATTGCATGAGACTCCAAAATGCAGCAGCATTAATGATGGAGATCACTGTAGCCGAAGATACCTACAGTACAGGTGGATAAAGCTTCTTCAAGGACATCATTATTGCCCCCAAAATATGTTAGAAACTTTATTAATGGTCACCGATTCCCCGATATCAACAATGCCGGCACTTCTGCCAACCTCAAAGGATCTTGCCCCACTGAGACATGTATTTGTCTAATTCAACAGCTACTTAAAGTCTCAATGTGTGTTTGTTGATGATGAACTTTGGCAAACAAACTTCCCAAGCAGGTTCAATATTTCCTATTCTAAATGCACTCTGACCAGGTGGGTTTCATGGAGAAAAGCTGTCGCAATCGAAAGAAAGAAATGTATTTTCTGTTGCCCTTCTGGCGCGAATAATTTACCGTAAAATCACTGCGATCGCCCATACCAGCATGTTCATTACACAAATGTAAACTATATAGGTTACATTTGTGTAATTCTCATTTGGCTTTCATGGCCAGGCTGTATCTTGGGTGACTGTCTTATAAAATGTATGCAAAGTATGCTTCATTTCATAAGTCCTCATTAACATAGATACTTTTTTTTTTCTTTAAATATTTGACTTTGTTAATTGTGTTAAACAACAATTAATTGTTAGTGCTCAAATAGTTAAACTAGCTCACCTTTAAAATCGGTAATCAGGTCTGCCGTCAAGAAAGAGACCAGGTTGCTTGGCCTCGGAGACTCTGGATAGATCAGGAAATCTATCTTGACTGTAACAGGATAGTGAAGAACACGTACAATAGCTGTTGGGAAAATCTCCAGACTTGTGATTGGATTCTGGGCTGTGACTTCCACCTCTGCATAGTCTGATGAGATGTCGTTTGTTCCTGAGACTGCTATTTTGTATTCACCTAAATATAAAATGACAAGAAAAGAAAGTTGATCTCAATCACTTGAAAAGGTAAAACCTTGGGGGTATGTTTGATCTTAACAAGATCTTCTTCTTCAGAGAAAGACTTTTTCTACACATTTACCTACATCGGCTATTTTATAGACTTATAGGGTTAGCAGTTTCCTAACAGGTTTTTCTATGTCTCTCTTTTTCTCTGTTGGTGAGAAGAACTGAGAAATAATTGACTGCAAAGTAACTTCAAATATATTAAGTAAATATTACAGAGGATCTAAAATCCCTCTTGTAATCCATTTCTCTTCTACTCACACTCACCCCTGCCCAACCTTTCCCTTCTTCTTTTAATATAGGAATTTTGATCCAGTATTGACTGATACGCCTTCAAATAAAACAGAGCACTTATTAGAAATAACCAGATTTACTCTGTCTATGTGCAAAAGTCATGTAAAGCAAAAGTTCATGACAATGTCTGTGAATGTGTTTGTTAAAACGAAATCAAAATTGATTGGAAAAAAACATAAGAAGCCTACTTAAAGTGAATGTACGGTATTGCAGAAATAGCTTCAGCACTGAATTTAAAATTATCTGTTTCTCCTTTCTAGTACCAAGATACATTACAGAACTGTAAGAACTGTACTGCATGACAGTACTGTACAGAACTGTACTGTACAGAACTGTACAGTACAGAACTGTACTTAACAGTTCTGTACAGAACAGTACTGTACTACATTACAGTACTGTACTACATTACAGTACTGTACAGTTCTGTACAGAACTGTACAGAACTGTACAGTACAGTACAGAACTGTACAGTTCTGTACAGAACAGTACTGTACAGTACTACATTACAGTACTGTACAGTACTGTACAGTACTGTACTACATTACAGTACTGTACAGTACTGTACAGTACTGTACTACATTACAGTACTGTACAGTACAGTACTGTACAGTACTGTACTACATTACAGTACTGTACAGAACTGTACCGTACAGTACTACATTACAATACTGTACAGAAGTGTACTGTACTGTATTGTACAGAAATGTAGGCTACTGTACAGTACTGTAATGTAGTACAGTTCTGTAGTACAGTATAGTTATGTACAGTGCTGTACAGAACTGTACTGTACTGTACAGTTAAGTACAGTACTGTACAGTACAATATTGTACTACAGTACTGTACTACATTACAATACTGAACAGTAGTCTAATCTTTTACATACATGTATTGATTTCTACTCATCACCATAAAGAGTCATTTATATATTTTAAAATTGAAACGCACCTCTTTCTGGAAGAATAATTTCTATCGAGGTGGGCCTGAATGTTTCACACAGATTACTTCTTTCCACTGGGATCTCATCCACAGGAACGCCTTGCTTTGAGATTGAGATTAGAAAAAGTTCAGGAGTTCCATCCACAACAGAGATTGTAATGTTGAATGGAGTGCTTGAAGCCACATAGGATGAGCTTGTCTGAACCGTGAGACCATCTATTGCTACTAATGGGCAGATACCTAAATGATACAACAAAGTAAAGACAAGTTGAAAATTGACCAACATTTTCACATTATGCATATTGCCAGAGAAGAGCAACTTTTTTTAATTATTTACAATTCTACCTACTTGAGGGTATTTAGTTACCATGCAATCTGAATGTGATGTAAACAACATGTCATCCGTTGATTCTGGTCATCCAAACAAAATATGGTCCTCTCAGAAGACCTGAAAACCATTAAAAATTTGCTATGTCCATAGTTAAACTTTAGATTACCAATGACCTGAATGGATTTCTACCTTGAGTCAATCACAGCCTTGAAATTCATATATGTCACAAACAAAACAAAACTGACAAAACTACCACAATAGCATTGGAATATGTTGTTAACTTAGTGACAAAATGCACTTCCACTCACAAAAGTGACATTACCATAAAAGACATGAATATTATTTAAAGGGTGTGAAGACTCGCGCAAAAGAAACGTCTTATGCCGGTAATCTGACCTAGTTTCGAATGAGGTGTAACAGAAGTGTTAGACACCACCATCGTTCCCAGAAAATACACACACAGCTTGCTACCATCGGTGTAATGGCTAACATACTAATAAAACTTAGCATAGTATGTTACAGTCGGTAATTAGACACTAGTGTACAGTCAGTACATACAGCTGCAGTCAATACCCACAGCACAGTGTATAAACGATACAGCGATGGACATCTCAGGTCCAGCTAAAGATAACAAGGTATCACGTTTCATTACTGTCTGCATTTTGTAGCGACACGAACAAAACGTCACTTGCAAGCAACAGAAAGTTAACTTTTTCAGATGGCCGCAGGCGGTTTTGGGCGAGTCTTCAATGCCTTTAAACTAAAAGTACCAATTTTAGTGTTGTCAAGGCCTAGATCTATCTTCTATGATTAGTCTACATTGACAAGTCTCAAGACTTTCTTGAACACTTCTTCCAGTTTCACAACTAGGCTTTAGCTAGTCTAATTAAAGAAATTAGGCAATTAATACTGGAAAGTCAGTATTACATCATCAAAAATGGGGCTCATCTGGTTGTTATATTGGGAAAACAAAACATGATGATCGGGTAAAGATTAAGATTTATCATGTTTTGCTCCAAGTTTTCATTGACATTAATTCCACCTTCATCAATTCATCATGGTAAACTAAAGGTAGCCTCATGACTATTTCATCATTCAGCATTAGCTTAACAAGCAGACATGATGCTTTCTAATGACTTACCCTGAGATATCACTTCATTGGTACAGCATGCTATGCAAAGTTCCAGCACAATCAAAGTGATATGCAGTTTCATCTTAGCAGCTTTATCACTAGATGGGACAGCATTTCTGACAACTGACAAAATTTGGCACCAAAATAACAAGTGAACTGAATCACTGCGCTTTTGTTGTACTAGCCTGCTGGTATTAGCCTAGTGTCTATACTAGCCTAATTTGTAACCATTTTATATCAGCAAAGCCTTAGAGGATGAAAGATATTGCTGTTATCGAAATCGTTAGCAACTTGGGTTCCAAAATCTGATACTGATATAAGGTTTCACCGAGCTGCTGGCTTTTGCCTCCATATTTGTAATAATAGGCCTAGACTAGGCCCTGACTTAGTGTCTAACGTTAGGCAAGCATTAGTTGGGCTATGAATGATTATGAAAAGGCAACCAGATACTTTTTCACAACTTAGCAAATGTAGTTTGTTTGCTGTAAATTATGAAAGAGAACACTAATTTAGCTGTTTCCAAAAGATCCAAAACTCGTGAAGTAACTCCATCCTCGTCTTATGCTCCAAGATAGGCAACCACTCTAGCTTTTTTGGTGCATTTCTACAAGTTTTACGCGTACGTCGCGCGCACTCTTCTCTTTTTGGAACACCAACTTACCAAGGTCGCGTAAGGACGCAAATTCACGAAACGCACAGTCTAGTACTTCACAAAAAGGTCAGTGCAGACGACAAAACACTTCACTTTCACTCTCAACAGGTGACCTATTGAGAATAATGTCATGGAACGCGAAAAGAGAACTCTGTTGTTATCAATAGTTTTGTTCAAATATTGCAAAACCTACTGCTGTTTTGTATTATATTTTCTGTTTTATTACCGGCGGACCCCATTATGAAGTGTTGGGAATGGGGGGGGGGGGCTGTGTAATCAAACGCTAAGTTTTGTCCCCATTTTAGTAGTCAAAATGACACCATATTGGTTGTATCTCATGATGTCGAATTTAAGCCGCGGGTGGGGGAACAGAATGTTGCTGGCGCCCTTACTGGGGAGGGTCTGACCGGGGTCCCCTTCAGCTTTGAGAAAATTTAGTATTGGTAAGGGGGCATATATGCAAAATGGTGCTATCATTTTAACTAAATGTGTTTGCGAATTTGCTTGCGTGGGTTATAAATGCAAGCCATTTGGAAGAGAATTCGAGGCAAGAAATGAGATACGGATCTTTATATGTAAACGATAATAAACAATAACAATACGTAATAGCACGTGTTGGTAGTAGGTATACCCAGGTATTGAACATCTATATATTGATCCCAATGGAGAAGTTATTTTTTACTATTATTATTACAGACGACAATCAATTAAAGTGTCAATCACTGAATCAAAGTTTAACTTGTTCAGAGAATTTCGTATTGTGCCTTCAATTGTATGGCTAATGAGGAAAATTTTTCTGAGAAGCAGATCACACCATGCTCTAAAAACAATAATCCAGTTAGTATCAAAGGTATCACAGCTATTTATTTTTGTTTTGCCAATTTTCCTTTGCCGTGGCCGTTAATTCGTCCTTTAAACTTTCTGTGGGTACTCCCCGACCTCCGCCGCCCCCATGTTTGCCACTGGGAGAAAACCCGTGACCAGTGTGGGCAGTTTCGCCCAGCGAATTCTACTTTTGTTTGATGCTACGGTTGCCCAGATGGGACATAAAAAATTTCAACTTAACATTTCGTCTCAAAATTGTTGACTGTTTTATCGCTTTTACCTCAGAGAGTTTGGACTATATTCTAACCTTTTTTTCTCGAAATGTCAACCTGTTATAAGTATAATTTTTTTTATTGTCATCTCACAGTGTCGCATTTTTCTTGATTTGTTTCGTACAAAAGAAATTATTTCGAAAATGTTTATCTAAAAAGTTCGACTATTTAATTTCAAACTTTTGACTATATTCTCGACTATTCTGTCTCCAAATTTCAACTCCACCATTTCGCACACTGTACATAGTCCCATATCCATGTACTAGTGTTGTCTCAACTTTTGATTTGGACGTAATTATCTCGACTTCAATGCTGTTATTCACATATTACCTTGAGTTCAAATATTACCAGTTGCCTACGCTCAAGGACAGTATTTAGAACTATTTATGGTTATTATTATTATTATTATTATTTTTATGATTACGGTATGATACTCTTCCCCAGGGCGTAGCCAGAGGGGGACCAGGGACAATGCCCCCCCAAATTTGCTTTGTGATACAGTCTTGCCCCCCCCCCCCAAATGAAATCCAGTGATGTATTCAAAACACTTCTTTTTTACATTTTTCCGAGTTCTAATCACAAGTATTCTTACCTCAGGGCTCATGTTCATACTTCATATAAGGTCAGAACTTGGTAATCAGACCGAGATATTACACATTTTGGGCCTTCATCATACCCACATTGATCAATATCGTCCTACAGAATAAGCGCCGATAATTTGGCCGGTTGTATAACCATTACAAACTATAGCTAGCGCTAGCAATTCCCATGTGCATTTTCAGTGACCAATGATGCCACTCGTGGTGAATTTTCACTGCACGTATAGGACTATAGGCCTAGTGAAACTGTTTGTGTGGAAATCTGGGCATGTCGTGGATTTGAGTAGCTAATTTATTTATTATATCCTTTTCATAATGTGCGGAATTATTTATTCACTTACACACGCTGCATTACTGTTATTTGTTAAACCATAGGCCCCTATAGCGTATTTCGAAACGATGGAATTGAAGATCATTATATTCAATTTCATATTTCACATAGACCTAGGCCTAACCATTGGATGTGTATCTGTGCAGACGAAGTGCCCATTAATACATATATTTCTTGGTAATTCCTACTATCAACCTTTACGGGGTTGCCCCCCTAAATAATAATCTCCCCCCCCCCCTAACAATAGAATGCTGGCTACGCCACTGCTCTTCCCAAGTTATCATTCAACAGAGAACAAAAACAGAGGTCTTTGATTCAGTCGCTCTTACGAAATATGTACTAATATAGCGCAGTAACATAATCTTTGCCTCTTAAGAGGAGACCACATTTGAGGTGACAAGTTACAGCGCCGAAGACGCTATACAAAATCTTTTCATATCCCTAGCCTGCTATAATCAGAGCATGCGCGCGACGGCGCGCACATTTCTTCCACATTATCAGTTGCTACGCCTGCGCGTTACTAAACTTAAATGGTTTGAAATTATGTCAGTTCGATCTTCGTCGTATTAGGAATACTTCTTATGCATAACAGATATATGAACATCGCAACTGCGGTATAATTTTCATCATTTCTTTCCTACATACCTGTATCTCGTTAGAAACGCTTGTTCCCTGGCATTACATATCCACCTTAAAATCCCAGATATTTCTATTAGAATCTTGGCAGCGGCGTAACGATGAGTCTGGGGGCCCCTGGGTCCAGGGAAGGAAGGGCCCTCCTGGCTGCTTCGGTGAATCAACCGATGTGCGCGCAGCGCACATCACGAGCTCGGAGCGCGAAGTCCCAAAGGCGTGGGTCCAGGGCCCGCCTTAGGGCCCTGGAAGCTCTGGGGTTCTACAAGCTCTCTGGTTCAATCTAAGCCGTATATAGAACATTTCGTGGTGATTTTATCGACTAAGATTTTGGGGAAAATCTGCGTTCATAGACACATTTTTGGTCCGCCTTGTCTGTCATACTGGGAACATGAAAAAATGTGTTGCAAAGCTAGAATACATTAAGAGATTGAAAAGACAATAAGACCAAATGACCAATGTCCAATTAACATAAACGCGTGCCTAGTATTTTAGCGGCCAAATTTGGGCAAAATATCAGCAAAACGGTGGAAAATATGCTAAATTCGATTTACTGTCTGATACGGAAACATACAAATCCACACACAAATCTTAGGCATCGGCGATTTGGCCGATAGCTGAGGAAAGCATCAGACAAATGGGTTCAAAATATGCCAAATTTGTGTCATTTGGCCAGTTATCTGCCAATGTCATTTGGCAACCATGACCGAGAGCGAATTCATTGAAATTAGAGGCGCTATTTCGCTTTAATATTTACCAGCGTAGCCTATCAAGTTCCAGTGTACCTCAAGCTCTTGAGTCAGTCGTGCGGAAAGAAGGATACGAGATTTGCAGTTGCAGGGGCATATGATTTATGACGAACGTATTCACGCACATAATAATATGTCCATTGTCTCGTTTATAGTTTCTTTTCCAACGAAAACGTGCCGTTTCAAAAAAAAGAAAAACTAGAGCACCAATGGTGCAGAAGCTCATACCTATTCGAGCTTAAAAATGTAGGGCCCACAAAATTTTATGGCCCACCATAATTCAGATTCCACCAATTTTGGGCCCATGAGGCCAAACAGTTTAGGTTCAAAGACAATTTTGAGCCCCCCCCCCCCGTCCGTTAGCATAATCCTGGCCACACCACTGGCTATAATTCCTATTTTTCCCCTTTAAATCCTATTTTACCCACTCTCTCAAACAATACCACTGAACTTTCTCCCCTCTACCTGAGCAGACATAACTTCCCAAGCACTCCTTCCCAAAATTTTGGCTGGCTGCCTACATACCTCAGGCTCAAAGACTTCTAAGAATCGGCAAGTTCTGATTGGCTATAGGGCTCTCATGCTTACAGTTCAACAGTTAATAACAACTCCCAATCCTGCTTTAATTCCACTAACAGCCTCTGCAGAGCTTAACCACAAATGTAAACAAACACTGCAGAGACTGGGAGACAAATTAAAGGAGCTTTGGAAAAAGGTGAAGGCCCAAAATTTTTTAAACAATGGGGATTAATTGTAATTAATTAACTTTTGACCAAAAATTATTCGGCATCACCTTATTATACACAATCCAACAATCATCAGTTCAACTTTGAATATGATCCATCAAAATCTTGAGGAGAATGAGATATTTGAAAATATTACACAGAATGACCCCCGATGACCCCCTAAATGACATTTGACCTCAATTTTCCGAACACCCCTCGTAACCCTCATCCCGAGGAACGTTGTGACCAAGTTTCATTATAACTGGCCATACACTGTACGAACGGAAGCAATTTGAAAATATAGGGCCGCAGCCCGGGCCACAAAAGACCCCTAGTTGATCTTTGATCTCAAATTGATGAACACCCTGAAGTTAACACTTCCATAGTACTATCGTGACAAACCCTCAACATTGTACCATCGAATCTGTAGGAGAAGAAGCATTTTGCGTATTTCCAGAAAATGGCCCATTACGGCCCACAGATGACCTTTGACCCCAAATTTCGGACCATCTCTGATGGCCCTATACCCAATGGTCCTTGTGTCCAAGTTTCATGAAATTCCATCAAACACTGTGCGAGTGGGAGCGGTTTTACCAATTGTTGACGGATAGAGTGATAGAATGATAGACGCCGCACTGTAACAATAGCTCACACCAGCATGCTGGTATGAGCTAAAAACCTAAATTCTCTTTCATATCACATCTGTTTCTTTTTTTTCTTTTTATCACAGACTTCTTAAAATTATGCGTTCTTAGAACTGATTTGGACAGCGACTGACAAGCATTTCCCTCTCGTTTTCTAACGGCGGCGACATTGACGCGATGTAGCCTTCAGAAATCCGCCCTGACTGACTGGAGAGGAAATGCGTTCAGATATAACCATAGAGACAGATCCAGCGAGACGTAGAAAAAAAAAAAATTCTATTTCAAGGCCGAGCCCAGCTCAAGGATGACAGACAACTCAGAAAAATGTTAGCAGACTTCATTGCCAAATGTTATGTGTCTTTCCGGCAACACGGATGCATGGGTATGTGAGTCTGTGTGTGCGTCATACTCTACAGCCAACGAAGGTACAGCCCAGCGGTTACGACACAGACGAAGAACGAACGAAAGAAGGACACTCTAGTTTGAGGTCGTGGTTTAAAAACTTGTGATTTTTTGGCTACTTTTTACTTCAAAGGATTGTGATCTTTTCATCAAGCTTTCACTGTCACTTTTTTGGGCTTTTTGTTTCTCTAAGTAGCTTGCTACAGTAACGGGCACGCTAATGCCCGTCCTCTCAAACTTGACCAAATTTTGTTCTTTTCAAGGTGTGGAGGTTGGTAGGAAGAAGTGGGGGGGGGTGGGGAGAGAAGAGTTGTGACCACTCACATCATTCTATGTTGAGGTCGCGGCCTTACCAGTGTTTTCCTGACATTGACTCTAGTCACGGTCTTGATCTCCATAGCAAAAAAATTTTTCAAAAATCATGTCATTTTTTAAATCTAGTGGATCAAGGCATGACCCCATTACGATACTGGACGGGAGGAGTATATCCATTTTACTATGGCAACCTTACAATCGTATCCCCCACCCCGCATCTTCTGGATGCTCTAAAGTCTTACCAGTCAGGTAGAGGTTTGGCACGGCGGTCTGTGGATGGAGCGCTACCGATGCCTCTGCCGAGAACCTCTCCTTGTTGTGGTCAAGCCCGTACATCTCACCCTTGTCGGCGCGGATGTAGTAACTGTTGGTCAACGGGCTGCCCGAATCGAAAAATTCCACCTGCGAATATATAAACAGAGAATTATGACTTCTCTTTCTTATCATCATACAGAAGAAAGATGGACCTGACCTTTCAGGTCAAGTCAGTAAATCGAAATCATAATAATATCATAATATATATGTCACACTCATCATCTACGGAGACTGACGGACAAATACTGCTGGAGCACAACTTGATGACCGACACACAAAACAAATAATATGACACAATGCCAAAAATATTCCCTAGACAACCCTGACTCTTTGCAAGATTCTCCCCATAATGCAAACTTCAAAAAACATGTCTGTGTATGACTCGCTAAATGTTCGACCTTCAAAATGTTTATTTTACGGCCTACCTCAATTTCGTTTTGCTTTGGAGAGAAATTTTTATTTCTTGGTTTAAACCTGCCTCAATGTCTGGAAATAATTCTCAGACTTTTGGCAAGCTATTATCCAAATGGATTAATGATGACTCATAGAAGGACAGCAAAGTGCCCCCCCCCCAAAAAAAAATAAAAATTGCTAAATATGCTTACATTGCAACAAACTTTAAGAAACTAAACACATTCGTGTTTTTCCTTCTTTAGATATATTTTTGACAGTACTGTAATATCTACTCAAACTTCTACCAAGCAAAGTAAAATAACGTCAAAGGAAGCAGGTGCAAGTTAACTTACAAGACAGATAACCTTGTCTTAAGGAAGCGGTTGTAAAAGCAAGTTAAGTTACGAGGCAGATTACCTTGTCCACGGGACGCAGGTGTTAAAGCAAGTTAAGTTACGAGACAGATTACCTTGTCCACGGGAAGCAAGTGTAAAAGCAAGTTAAGTTACGATACAGATTACCTTGTCCACGGGAAGCAGGTGTTAAAGCAAGTTAAGTTACGAGATAGATAACCTTGTCCACAGGAAGCAGGTGTAAAAGCAAGTTAAGTTAAGAGACAGATAACCTTGTCCACATTAGGCAGGTGTTAAAGCAAGTTAAGTTACGAGACAGATTACCTTGTCCACGGGAAGCAAGTGTAAAAGCAAGTTAAGTTACGATACAGATTACCTTGTCTTCGTAAAGCAGGTGTAAAAGAAAGTTAAGTTATGAGACAGATAACCTTGTCCACGGGAAGCAGGTGTAAAAGCAAGTTAAATTATTAGACAGATTACCTTGTCTTCAGTAAGCAGGTGTAAAAGCAAGTTAAGTTACGAGACAGATTACCTTGTCCACGGCAATCAGGTGTAAAAGCAAGGTAAGTTATGAGAGAGATAACCTTGTCCACGAGGAGCGGGTTTAAAAGCAAGTTAAGTTACAAGACAGATTACCTTGTCCACGGAAAGCAGGTATAAAGCAAGTTAAGTTACGAGACAGATTACCTTGTCCACGGAAAGCAGGTTTAAAAGCAAGTTAAGTTACGAGACAGATTACCTTGTCCGCAAGTTGCGGGTAAATATGAAGAACTTGCTCCCACATCTTCTTGGCGATGGCATCTTTCACGGAGACGTAGCCGTCTCCTCTGTGCATGACTCTCTCCTCTTCCCACTCCTGGAACCAGTCCCAGTTGACGAGGGTCACCACCGTACAGACAGATTTACCTGATCGTGGTGAAGCAGAAGGTCAGAATGGAGTCTCAAAAACAGACGAGATGGGGTTTTTACAAGAAAGTTGGCTGGTCACATTAAAAGAAGATGGACAATGCAGCGAATGATAAAGGAAGCCACATTTCAAAACTGAATTTGATTATGCAACCTCTGGAATATACAATAACTGTTGTGAAAGGTGTGTGACTTTTATGCTGGATATGAAGAAAAACGCATTTCAGTCATTTACGCTGGATATGAAAAAGAAAATATCAGTTCTTTACCCTGGATAGGTACAAAATTATCAATCAAACAACTTAAATCAACCAGGTTAAAGTATTTAAAATGTTGCAGAGTTTAGGGTAAAGCTTTCCACACCCTGTCCACCACCCCACCCCCCCCCCACCGCCCAAAGCAGTTGTAGTCTCAGCACAAACACACTCGACCTTCCACGATTGTTTTCGCAAAAAAGATGGTCGGGCGGGTAGTGAGTGCCAGGGTTAATAGGGAAGAAGACTAGACAAAACAGGTGAATTTCGTTACTAAATTCTGTGTTGTGAATCATATATAGCCTCTTAATCTCACGTGTCTGTTTTAACTGGCAAAACAATTCAACACTATAAACTGGACCACAATTCTTACTTTCAAATTAACTACACTGGAAATTCAGACTTAATTAGAAAGAGTTTTATATTTTTAACATATTTTTAGCTACAGTATTGCTCTGCTGTTTCCAACTTAGGTTTAGCTATATTCTCTGTGTGGCCATAACGTTTTACATAAGGTGAGTTATCGCTGCAGATTAAATAGAAATGTGGTCAACTTTTTTATTTATATTTTATTCTATCTTAGAATAGCAATAAACCCCCCCCCCCCCAAAAATGGAAAAAGTATCACAAGAATAATAAATGTATTTTTCACTTTCGCAAAATCCTGAAACAAAGTTTTGAGCAGATTACGTGACCCCAAAAGTGCATTCACAAACTTGCACCAGAAAGCAACTTCAAATGTTTGGACAGTGCAAGTTCCCTCACATCTGCTAACAATCCAGAAAATAAGAGCAGAGTCGATGTACTTTTTTAATCATGTAACAATAGGTGGAGTCAAGGTAAGATACATTGTACAG
Source organism: Apostichopus californicus (assembly GCA_020650975.1). Lineage (NCBI taxonomy): Eukaryota > Metazoa > Echinodermata > Holothuroidea > Aspidochirotida > Stichopodidae > Apostichopus > Apostichopus californicus. The sequence continues at coordinate 9,959 of JAIPMN010002151.1, read as the reverse complement.
TCCTTCATTAATAGTTAACATACCGCATGCACCCACTTTATGTGCATCTGAAAACAAAGGACCTCATTAAGAATATTAAATTAAAAATTTAAAAAAAAAAATTATAAAAAAAATATTAAAAACATCAAACCGCAATCTTTCACTTTATAAATACCCTTGTGACAAACTCGCAAATTCATAACAAAAGTACAAATTATTTCTGAGTTAAGGTCATTGCCAAATGTAACCGCTGCAGTTTCAACTGAACGTCCTTGCCAAATCTTACGTCACGGTTACGTAAAAAGAAAAATCATTTGCGATATAAAATTATTTTATGAATGTTTAAATTTTTGCTGTGGAGAGTTCCACTTTGAAAGACACTAATAAGAACCAAGATCTTACCCTTGACACAAACCTTTTACCTTGTCACAAAATTCAGGGTGACATCACCAAAAATTGGTTTCATTTAATGTTATAGGCAGAACCTCATTTCCCCAACCCCCTCCTTCCCTCCCTCTCCACCCCATTGCCCTGCCCCATATTTCCAAAGTCCTCTTCTATTACTAACTAACGTCAACCGAACACCATTTCATTAAATTATGCCACATCATGCGCCTACCACTGACAAGGATTACATCAAAATGTCTCAAAATGAACCATTTAAAGATATGGGTCGGAAAAAAAGGTCGACAAATATATTTTAAAAGTGAATTGTGGGAGAGCCTGACGACAAGGTTGAAGTTAACGACACGGTACAACAATGCCGGTCGAATTTTCCTTGTCGGTCTACCACGGTGGTCACCACCAGACTTACCAGGGTACCTCTGATCCCAGGACGAGTCCTTTGTTGACGGAAAGCTGATGAAGACCAACGGCACGTCTCCCTCCAGGACCTCGGTCACGGAGCGGTTCAGGTATTTCCAGAAGGATTTGCTGAGCTCGTTGTTGGGGAAAGACCAGCACTGTCTACGGGGCAGATTCAGTTCTTCCGTGGTTCCTTTCAGACCGACGAAGAGAGAGAACCCTCCGTAGCCGTTCTGTAGACCCTCCTCCCTCTTGCCGATCACTTGACCTTGAGAGAAAGAAGGAGAGAAAGGAGGAGATAGAGAAAGGCGACAAAAAAAAAAGAAGTTAAACTCCCAAAGAAAATTTAACTTCCAAAAGTTGAAAACTTTACGCGGAATGACTATTCTGTGACAGGTATTCAGAAATCTGTCGACATTGTCTTAAAAATGTTCAACTTCGTTCTCGATTGGATTTACGGCTTGGACAGGGGTTTTTTGGTTCAAGTTTTTCGAGTATATAGATAATAATGCACACGTTATCATGACAGTACCACATGGCAACACATGTACTTGAATTATATACAATATTTTTTTTCCAAAAAGTATGTGATATAGTAAAAGAAGAATCCATGCAGATAGTGCACTGTGTTAATATAATGGTAACATTTCTTGACACCACAGGAAATGTCCGGCAAAACTATGGGTATACGACCAAACAGTTTTCTCTTATCAACATCAAAATTCTCTGAAACGAAAAGGAGAGCGTTTTCGGAGGGATTATATCATAGAGGCCAAACAATTAGCCATGTCGTCGCATATTTTTGAGAACACACCCAGAACCCTGTTCTTCAAATTCAGTATCTAAATGACAAAACAGTTTCATGTTTTCTTCCGCTATAAGATCAATTGCTTTTCTCATAGACAGACCGGATATGTAAACATTGATTTAGCCAGCCCATATTTGTGCGACATTGTGGCCAAAAAATCAAAACGTAAACGAATGTCGCACAAAATAAAATCTTATGAGCAATTTCTACGCAGGTGTATATTTCACGTTAATCACTTGGTTCAGTTTTGCCAAGAATTAATCGTTCCGGTCAAATCACTCTCTCAAAAATCCATACACGGTCTTTGTGGCTTCTGATACTGATTACGAACTCCACTCTCAGATGAGAGATGAGAGATTTATGTTGCATTATTTGTTTACTGATTGGAAGCTTTCTCCTTAGACCCCTCCCCCAGGCCAACCATTCGAAATGTCCTGGCTTAATGACCTGGCTTAATCAGTGTATGTAAGTGTTTTTTCGTAATGTTACCAATGATATCCCTGTGACCAAAGGCATATCATTACATGTTTTGGGTATAAAGTATTCCACATATAATATTGCTGTGTGGTCTCTTATGTGATACATACTCTTGGGATACAAGAATCTTCCTTTGGTTAGAAAGCAATAAAACAATTAAGTGATTGAGAGTATTTTTATGTTTGGTTCTGAAAGACAACTAAAGTTTTTTCCAGGAACCAGTACTTTTATACTATTCCAACGACATAATCTGTCTTCTTGCATCTGTGTCCCGACACGGGACACGCTAACTACCAGGCTCAACCACTATTTTGTACCCTTATCTCAAGAGCAGGGATGACCTGGGCATAAAATTGCTACCGGCTCGATGAACAGACCAGCAGTGCTGGGGGCCTTGGAACCCGGCGACATATATTTAGTGCCTCCGACAAAACTAGCATCTTTCGTAAACGAGCGGAAATTGGGTGCGTTCCGCAAACTGGTTTGAAGGCAGGGATCTGGTAGGCCAGTCCCCCTCCCCCTGCAGTAAAGTACTGTCAATGAAAACTTACTGACAGATGGTGTCATGTTCGGTGACAGCAACTTAGCGGTGTTGTAGACTCCAGCGTCGGAAATTACCATGGGTGCATTGATGGTGACATCGTTGGTTCCCTTACGTACAACGACACCTGGAAATGTACCAATAAAACGGCATAAATGTTGCATCAAAGGTAATGGTTCATTCGGTCACTGCTGTCGGACAGCAAAGTCAGTGCTAACATAATAATATAACATGTCATGAAATACCACCCCAATTATGCAGGCTTACGATTGGCTGCTAAACCACAATACATGCATGGTGGCGATATTCTGGAACTCTTAGGATATAACAACACTATTTACTGTTCCTTCTTTCAACTGAACGTTCATATGAACGACAGAATTGTCGCAAAACAATATTCTAAAAAAGTGCACTGGGTTAAAGCTTACCCTTAATATGGAAAGATTAATATGGTTAAAGAGTGGCAAAAATTTGACAAGGAATTCCTCAAAGATGATTGTAAGTTTTATTCTGATATGCTATTATCCATAAATAATTCAAAAGTTTCTCAGCAACTGCCTATGAACCCCCCCCCCTCTCCCCGCCCTCAAAATCTAGCACAGCTACAATTGCGAAATTATGTACCTTTTCACGCACATTAAACCTTGTACTTAAAGATGTACTCATACCAAGGGAAATTCCCCTTGCACTCTTACTAACACCATTTTACTTATTTTAAAAGCCTATAAGTGTAGATTGTTTGAGGAAACTTTTCTAGGGTTTTCCCATTAACCAACAATCTAATTACTTCACATTAGCCACTCAAAAAACAGACAAACCAGTCTAAATGGGCTTCATGAAACAGAAATATTTCAAAAACTAATAAAAGTTTTTAAAAAAAGTCAATAAAAAAGAAAAAAATTGTAAATGTCGTTGCTCTAACCTGTTGCTGCACCATCCTTGTTCAGGACGATCTCGGTCACTGGTGCCCTCACCAGACATTTTCCACCTGCCTTTTCGATGGTTGGGATCAGGTGGAATGCAATCTCGCTGGCTCCTCCCCTTGGATAATAACCACCCCACATGAAATGATTCATAAGAGATGCCTGCATGAAAAATGGGCACTTGTCCGGTGGGGTACCTGGTGGGCGGAAGGTGGAAGGTGAGGGTCAAAAGGTTAAGGTCAAAGGTGAAATTACTTTTGTTATATTAACATAAGAGCAAAGCCTCAGAGGAGGGATAAATCATACCGCGTCTGCAAACTGTGGGGCGAGAACGAAAAAATGGGCCAGGGCAAAAAAAATGCAACTTTTCAATGTCTTTCACTTCAGTTTTAGCAATTGCTGAGGCATCGATCCAGAAACACACAAGTGCCATTCCTCCTAAACATTTAAAAATTTTCACATCACCTAAAGGCCTATTTTCTCTCCTATTTTTCTAGTTTTATTCCATTTTTTTTATCCTTTTTATATCATGTAGTAGATTTTGACTGATATAGGCTCTTTTTTTTTAAGAATGCTTTCTCTATACTATATGGTACTGCTGTCAATGACAAAACATGTTTTTTAATTTAATTTTTTATATCAGGGATGTGCTAAGGAATATTTGTGTGCCGGGCAGATTGTGCGGTAGTGTGATCCACACCCTGGGAGTGGGATCTCATGGATGGGGTACCCCCTCCCCACTGGACAAATTTTGCACATGAAGTATGCTTAGGTGGTGCTATTTTTCCTATTCTGTGCCATGTATTCTCCCAGATTTTGGTTATGGTAAAATTTGTTAAATTATCATCAAGAAAGTGCCGGGCGGAAATGTTTAAAATACTGTTTGTGCTGGGCGGCATTCAGAACTGCTGGGCGCAGCCGCCCAGTGTGAGCACATCCCTGTTATATATATAAATATTTTTTTTATTAAACTTACCAAAATCACCAAAGCAATAGGAAAAGACTGTCCTGAGGTCCTTGTTATCGGTCAGATCCTCCAACACCTCGTCCAGCGACTTCTTGGCCTCTATAAACTGTCTGGTGATCAGATGGATGATTCCAGTCGAGACCAGTACCTGGCTCAGCCATTTGGGCAGGACCTTGAGAATTATTGAACGAGAAAATTGGCCCTTGCCTTTCTGCAAAAGGTAAAAAGGGAAAGAAAAATATATATGGAAATGGAAGTTAGCAACTGTGGTGGAGAAATATGAAAGCAGAGCTATTTAATTTAGCAAAAGGTCCTCGCATTTCTACCAGCCAATTTCTGGCATCGTAGTCTGAAACCGACTAGATTTAAGTAATTTAAAATCACGTTCATCCGTCGGAATGTCAAATTTTAAGATGGAGAAGGGACAAGTGGTTATAAAGGCATCTACGGGTGTGGGCCGGGGGGGGGTGGGGGAAGGGGGAACCCACATCTCATCAATTTTTCAAACTTGGCATACCAAAAGGTGCACACAGTAGGGAGAAAAGCACAAGAGATGTACATCATCTCAGAACTTTGCAAAAAATTGCAGTATAGGCTCCAGTTTGCATATGCTACAGTGTGTTAGGATAATAGTTTTTGTCCTCGAGGTAGAAAAGAAATCACGGATATTTTTTGCGAATTCGCGGAAAAGCTCATGCCTGTCATCTACAGTTAATTGTTGCACTAGAGGGCTTGCTCGGTACAGTCCAAAATGTTTGAATTAAAATTTTGCATAATTTGTGTAATTTTCTGTTGATGTGCTATAGCAGCAGTGAAAATTGTATGACACTTCCCATGCAAGTCTCATAATAGGCTTGCAATGACCCTGCGATGTGTAAATCGTGGATGAGTGTTAATGGCAGGTTCTCTGACTGGATTGTAGCTCTGCTTGGTGACAAGGAATATCAGTATCAATGTTGTCTTGTGTGTATCAAGCTTAAACCCTATTCATGGAGTAAGCTTCATGTACAAACATTTTTCTATTGCCGGAAATAGGAGAACACATTATGTTAAAAAAGCTTGTTAACATTTTCACAGACTAGGCTTTGTTATTTATGAATTGCCTTTGACAAGAGCTAACAGATTATTATTCTTGGAGAACTGAAAAAAGAAATATGAAATTTTTAGGAATGAGATTGCGAAAAAGTTCAAATAAACGAGAGTCGTACAACAGGCTTAATAATGACCCTTTCTCGGATTTAAACTACCCAAAATACACGTCATATCTCCAACTTCCTTTCCATCAACATCTGATCTCATTTGTTGACAAAAAATATCTCAAGAATATACTTACTAGTAGTAGTAGGTATAGATTATTGTTATAATTTTATTTTAAGAACTGTCAATCTAACAGAGTACCAATCAACAAAATAAGATTTCATAAACAACTTTAAAACAAAGGAGAGAGGGAGGTAGGAAGCAACACAGAGTACAAATGTCCAAAGGTATAAGATGGTATCAACCTTGAAGTGTCTGATAGGTAACAGGACTAAAGAGATAACGATTAACTTCCTGAAAAAGTAATTGTGTTCGGACTTCTGTTGTGGCTTATTGTTTATTAATAGAAGGCTGATCAAATAACAGTACTGAAACAACTTTGACATCACCACATGACTCCTAAATGAACCAATGAACCTCAAAGAAGTGGGTACTAACCTAATGAGGACATTTAAAGAAACAAACAGTCGTAAAGTTCTTCCAAGTGCCTGCTTAGTTTCTTTCAATAGCTGCTAAAAATGTTGTGGTAGAATCTTTCAAAAAGCCTAACATTGGTGATTTGCAGGATTTGATGACCAATTTTCGATAAAAAATTACCAGGAAGATAACATTCTATCATATTCATAACATGTAATTGTAAACAAACAACAAGTGTTGTCTTTCACTTTCATTTTTGCATCATTTCTCTGGGGCAAGTGAGGATTATTATCAACATAGTTTTTCTTAATTTGTGGGGGACCCACACCCAGTTGGGACAATTTCTTTAAACTCTGTTCTTTCGTATCCCGTTTCAAAGCACTCGTACTGACAGTATAAGCAGTATGCTTATCATGTTTCTATCATATCAAAGTTAGGAACTATTTGTTCTATCAGTAAGAGTGCAACAAAGCATGACATTTGTGGACAGTATTGAGTGGTAACTAATTAGCATCAATTGGGAAATTTTCCCAACTGGCTGGGGACTCTTCAAATATTAACAGTACTTTGTAGTAAGTTCCCTGTAATCTCCCCACAGAACCATTTTTTTAAATTCACATTGTAACTTTGCCAAATTAATGTCATTTGGACACAGTCCTGATTTGGTTGTTTGATACTGAAGCTGTTATACAGTTTAACAGTGGACTAACAGCTAATGTAACATCACAATGGCTGTTTTCCATACATGTATAACATTGTAGGAATGCTATACTGATTAAAAACAAACAAAAAAACTAACCCTGGTAAACCTCAAAACACTTCAAAAGTCTGTTGAACTAACTAGAACACATCATATGTGATGTTCTGGTGTTTTTTTTATCTTATGTTATTTACATAACTTATCAGGTTGCATACACAATGGAGAGATAATACTGAGGCACAAGTTTGTTTTAATAAATGGTCTCTTGCAATATGGAACCACAGTCTTACTGCTAGTGAAGGGTACTTGGGAGTTCTAATTAAAAGCCATACAGCTCAAATCTGGTACACATACTGTGAGCGACCATTTATTTAAATCCGGTTTTATAAAAGAAACGAAAAAGACTCATGCAGGTTTAACAAATTGTTAGAGTGTAAATCAGGCCAGGAATATTCAGGGATGAGCCTGGGGTAAAAAAAACACTTTGCACAAATTGCGGTATAGGCTCAAGTTTGCGTATGCTACAGCGTGTTAGGATAATAGTTTTTGTCCCCGAGGTAGAAAAGAAATCACGGATATTCCGCGAATTCTCGGAAAAAGCTCATGCCTGAATATTAAAGTGCATACCAATTTCAATTCCAATTCCAATTAAATAAACAAAGGAAGAAACACAGCCGTTCCTCTCCCTTGAAACCTCTTTTTCTCTCCACTTTCAAGCTTTTACCCTCATGTTTTCATGCCTAACTATGAGAGAAATGCCTGAATGAAAACACTGTACCTTCAACAGAGCCATAAACTTGTCGATGGCCTTCACATCATCTGGAAACTGTCTGACCAAGTTGTCTCTGTACACCTGCCTCGGTCCACATTTCATCTCGTAGAATTTCTTCTTTCCAGCTTCCCCGATGGCTACGATGTCGTAGATTTCGTCCACCTTCTCCCAGACTAGTTGTCCATCTGTCAGCTGATCGATAAGCACTCGGGTCAATGTGCCCTCTCCCAATTCACCACAGTAATGAATGCCTTGCAAGGATGACAATTAAAATGTTCTTTTGTAAATGTTTTAAAATAAAATAAAATGAAACGTAAATGGTTAATTTGATTTTCCTTGAAAACTCTAAACAAAACAATATTTTTTGCAACAAATTACAGACCTGTATTTGTAAGCAATTCAGTTGTATTTTGATCTTCCCAGCCTGCAATCTGTGGGGAATATAACTTCAACTGTTCCACGCAATATATATTTAGCAACACTCCGGTCGACCACATTTAGAAGTATTTCATGTCTCCAACACAGAAACAGCTTCACACTCGGTTTGGCTTCACTAGAAACAGGGAATATATTCCTTGCTACTAGTAGTACATGACATTACAATGGAGTAACTTAATCATCACTAGCTTCACATACAAAGTGTTGAAAACCTTCAGTTAGGTCACAACACAAATTTCCGCTAAGAGTTCAATAATCGAAACATGATATCAAGAAATAAACAATTGTAAATTTTCTTTTTTTTTGAGCAAAAATCATATTCTCAATTTCTCATGCTGTTCTGCTACTTCCCAACATTAAAACATGAAATCCATTCAATTGATGAATGTATGAAGTGAATTTTTGGTCTTCTTTTTTTTAATTATTAAAAGTTTCAAGTCCATGTACTCCATTCAGACACAATACTGTTGCTAAATGTTTAAGCAAACATACATGTGCTCTTGGTGTACTAAAGTAGAACAGTGTTTTGGGTTCCTTACCGACATCAAACTCGAACCCTTTCTCGATGAAGGAATGGCAGCAGCCTCCTGATTGGTCGTGCTGCTCCAGGACGAGCACTTTCTTGCCAGCTTTGGCCATGATTGCGCCCATGGCCAAGCCACCAATACCACTGCCAACGATGACTGCATCCAGATTTTCGGGGACTTTGTTACTCGTAAAACCTGGAAGAGAGGCAATATTTAGTCAAATTGGTACTCACTTAGAATCTGTACCATTCGACTATTCCTGTAATCCATATCCCGCTTACTATCTCTCTCCCACATTCATGTAATCACTCCCTATCTTCACCTCCCGTTCTTCTATCTCCTAATCCTAACCGGATTATACAGTTGTTATTCTGCCGATTCGAAGTAAGCTTTCCCATTCATATGGTATGGATTCTAAAGTTAGGCCGTCAAATTAAATCATTGAAGGGAATTTTCATATTGTTTAAGCGAAGAAAAAAAGGATATGGCAAACAAAACCTATATTTGTACTACAGTACTGCACATTACTGTCAATACTGTGTACCAGCCATTTATTTGATAAATAAAGTACTGCTTGGTGGCAAGTTGATTGCCACAATAATACAAAAGCCTAGTTTGAAAATTACTTTGTCTAGAGATCTCAATTTGTCACAGAAAAAGAAAAGTAACTAGGCATAGGGCTAGGCTTGACAATGTAACTGTTAATATATGTTTTTCCACACTTTGGGCAGTTTTGACAAAACAGAATTTAATGTTTAGCTTTTAGTCCCTGGTTTGTGTCATCCATTCACTTTCTTCTATAAAGCCCATGCCCAGTCTACATCAACACTAATACTAGCCTAGGTTTAGACTATGCCATAGCATACAGTAGGCTAGATACTCTAGCCTCTGTTCTGACACAGTAACAGTCTAGGCATAATAGCACTACTACTTACTACTGTACGATCTGTAGTCCAGTGACATGCTGTAGCCTAGTGTATGATATTTGTAGCCTTAGACAAGCTTGTCACTTCAAATGTTTTTGTTATATTTATTGGAATAAACATTGCAATAAATTAGATGAACTCTCTTCACCAGAAATATTAATCGAATATAAGAAAGTACCAAGTAGCGTTACCTTGTTTTATAACTTTATCTCGAACATGTTGATCGATAACTACAGGTTGAGGTGGTCGCACGCAGTCCTCAGCAAACGGATTCTTACTCGGAGGCTTAGAACCGAATTTGCCAGAAAAGAATAAACCTAAGCCAACAATGAAAATCAAAGAAATGATAACCACTGAAAGCAGGGAAGGGCTCCCAACTAACAGCCCAATGTAGCTCATTTTGGTATAGGGGTCTATCCTAGG
>JAIPMN010002150.1:3900-19771 GCA_020650975.1 Apostichopus californicus | reverse complement strand
GAGCTGGACAGAACAATTTAGAGTTAAAACATAGGAAAGAAATCAAATCAACATGAATAGATAGCAGGCTCCTCTCTGTGGATATGAGTTCAGTTTATTCAGAATACATAAACAAAAAAACAGGCTGGTTCTGTTTATATTGTAATGTCTCCTGCAGAGTAACTATGAGAGGATTAAATTTATTGCAAACTTTAAGTGCACAAAAATGTAGACAGAACTGCATAGAACCTTGAAAAAGTCTCTAACGATTCATGAAGGATATTAAAACTTGACTTAAACCAATAACACTTTCATAGAAGGTGAAGATGGTCCTAACCTTATTTACATGTGAAATTCTTTACCATTGTTGTTGTTGTCACTGAGCCGGTAATTGGCAGCAGAATAAATACTTCCTTATTGTACTAGTTTACTTGTGTGGTGAGGTGGAGAATGTGTTGTAAAGTAGTATGCCACATAAGGTCGAAAAAATGTTTAATTAAAGTATAGTACCATTGTCTGAGCCAGCAACCCATACAGCCATCAACATATGGATGGCTAGAACCATGGGCACAGAAAATATAGAAGGAAAAAAAAAAGAGAAATAGAAAAAAGGCATTTTATCCAGTGATGCAGTATTAACAATTCCTGTGTCTACTGGTGCAGTATTCAGTATTGACACTCCCTGGCCTACAGTATTCACACTCCCTGTGCCTTCAGTATTCACACTCCCCGTGCCTGCAGTATTGACACTCCCTGGCCTACAGTATTCACACTCCCTGTGCCTTCAGTATTCACACTCCCCGTGCCTGCAGTATTCACACTCCCTAGCCTACAGTATTCACACTCCCTGTGCCTTAAGTATTCACACTCCCCGTGCCTGCAGTATTGACACTCCCTGGCCTACAGTATTCACACTCCCTGTGCCTTCAGTATTCACACTCCCCGTGCCTGCAGTATTCACACTCCCTAGCCTACAGTATTCACACTCCCTGTGCCTGCAGTATTCACACTCCATGTACCTACTGATACAGTATTCTCACTCCATGTGCCTACTGATGCAGTATTCACACTCCCTGTGCCTTCAGTATTGACACTCGTGCCTGCAGTATTCACACTCCCTAACCTACAGTATTCACACTCCCTGTGCCTTCAGTATTCACACTCCCCGTGCCTGCAGTATTCACACTCCCTGGTCTACAGTATTCACACTCCCTGTGCCTGCAGTAATCACACTCCATGTGCCTACTGATACAGTAATCACACTCCTTGTGCCTACTGAGGCAACTTTCTTAAACGGTTAAAAAATAATGTGGATATTTTTCAAGAAAATTGAGGAACAGATATGAACTCTCCAAGATGCTGAGGGAAAATTAAGATGGATTTGTTTGTTTGAATTGATGAGTATAAGCAGTTTGAAGGAAACTTTTACCAAAGCGGATATAGACACATACTCTCAATAGGCTGTGAAATTGACTCCCGTATTGCTATCACGTAGAGGTGTGATATATATTCTGTGGTTAACAATATTGTATCTACAGTCTTCACATTTTGCTGTTAAGGCTGATGAGATCTACCACCAGGAACAGGACTCTGATACAGGCGGGGCCAGCAGTAGCTACAAGAGATTTAGCAACGAATCGGACATAGAATCTTCGGCCAACGTCCAGAGTGCCACCACGCTTGGGTAACCAACACTTTCTTTATTTCGGTCTTTTAGAACTCTGTTTCATGATCTCAACTGTACAAGTGCTGCACCTCATAGGTTTGGGTTCAGTTCAAAGAGAAAGAACGTGTGACTTGATTAAAGTTCTTTCTTTGCTAGTTGCCCTAAAGAACCAATATCATCATCAAATCATTTTTTTTTTCCACATTTGTCCTAGTCTCAGAAGATTGAAATAAAGTCTATGAGCTTAATATACACTGATAATAAATGGTATGGGATGAGCAGTGACACTTCATATGTTCATTCTCCTTTAAGTGAAGACTATATCATGTGGAAGATTCTGTGTATCCCACAGGTGTCGATTTAGAAAAGCCTAGCCTCATGACACTGAAGATCTAGTGAAGTTTCCTGTTTGTTTTCCCATCGTAGATGTTCTGTTATTATCTAATCATGGTTAATTCTTCGGTTTTTTAACCTAGCCTGAGCATCAGTCTGCAATCAACCAGGCTCTAAGCAATATGATTAAGTTTTATTACAAAATTTGTGTCTGGACATTTTGATGAGAGATCTCAAAATTATTTTGAAAATTTTAACATAGTAACTCCTATGGTAATAGTTATTGCCAATTTTCATGTATCTATTTAGTGACCATAAGAAGTGGATATGCAGTTATTACCCCCCCCCCACCTCCCATCCTTCTTACTCACTTACTGCCCCCCCCCACCCCACCCATCCTTCCACCCATTGCCAACCCAAAGGAAGATGATGCCAAACAAGCATGAATGAATGTGTGATATTCGTCATACTTTTCAAAATGCTTTTTGCACCTGTTCCAGTCACACAGCATAGTGTACCTATGTCCACACTGTAGACAGAAGTGGAAGTCATTTGGTTCTTCTTTTTATAGCAAATCTCTCAAAACCCAAAGAGTTTCTCTCACTAAAGATGTTTGTAGGATTTCGATATCAGACCCTTTCACTAAAGTAACATGTCTTTGGATTATATTGTTTAGGGGATAGCACCTGTTTGATTTGAAATGGTCGTTTTACAATCATTTCTGCATTGTGAACTAAACAGTGTTTGTAATGAATTTTTCCTGATACAGATTCATGGCTGGAGCTATTCACAGAGAGAGAATTCACGCTTTTGAACAGATGCTCTGGAGGATCTGTCGTGGGAACGTCTTCATCCGATACAGCGAAATCTTGATGCCACTCTCAGACCCTCACACGGTAAACCACTGTCCCCCAACCCCCCCAACCAACCCCCCTACCCCCACTGTGAGGGGGGTGAAAGGATAAAAGTTAAAAGTAGATTTATAGGCTAAACCGACAAGGACACTGATATGCAAGTAAAAACAGATTTGAAGCTAGCAAAGAAATTTGTCTTTTCAAATAATGAAAAGAAGTGTAAAGGGTTTGTGCAAGGTAGCTATCGTTGCTCGTTGTCCTTCATTTACTGACAACTTATCAAATTCTAAAAGTTTGAAATGTTGAAAGTTTTTGTAAACTTTTTGTATACTAAACTGCCTTCATCAACAACAAGCAAGTGACAGGAAAGCTTTAAAGAAAATAGAAAATAATTTTCTTTGCTCTTTTTAAAGTTGCAAGGTAGCTTTTTTGCTTTGTTTCTGCTCACAGCTTGGATCTGTGATGCATGTGATATGGTATCATCATCCCAGACATCCCACCCCCCACTCCCCCCACTCCCCCCCCACCTCTTCCCTATGACTCATACAGACAGCTTTACTAATGGAACATATAACACATAGAGAATTGATGCATTATTCACAGAAGATAATTCCACTTACTATACCGCATTGGTAATGGGTATGAGTGATTAGCAAACAGTTTGGTATGAAATGCTCTCAAGATGAATTTGCAGTATGCTAGAGATGTCAATAGTGAAGCAGAAAAGTCTTGTGAACTCTGCAGTAAAAGCAGCCTTCTTAATATCATGGCTGTAATCAGGACAATCAAAATATCTGATTACTCATATAATTCATTGTATATAGTATAAACTAATTAGAATAGACAAAAGCTGTCAGCAAACTGTTTGTCTACTGTACAAAGCATGCATGGGTTAAATTAATTAGTTTTGATTAGTCAAACTGTTATGATGTTTCAGCAAATAACAAACTGTACAGTCAAGTTTTGCTTTCATTATCATTGTCATCTTGCTTTGTTTTGTTAGGTTAATTTCAGGAGAGATTTTAAACTGGTTTGTAAATTAAAGGATTGTTCTCAAGTTCCTGACATATTTCTATTTGAGATAATGACCCTCATAAAACTGACCGAAATAATAAACAAGAAGTAAGCGCAAAGCTTTCTTGTTGCACTTTTGCTCCGTCAAACGATCTTTGGAATTGTTTTTATTGAAAGGATTTGCTCATTTGTAGTAAAGTACTAAATAATGTTATTTGTTTTTTTACAGGGAGATGAGGTGCACAAGTATGTCTTCATCGTGTTCTATCAGGGAGAGCAAATCGGAATCAGAATCCGTAAAGTGTGTGAAGGGTGAGTTGATACCAAAATGGGAAATGTGTCAATGATATGCTGAAAGATATTTCCACGTTTCTTACTTTCAAATCATATACCTATGAAGGGAGAGGCACACACATCTCACACAGTATTTGTTTTAAGATGATTAAATGGTTGCAAAGTATGAATGCCCCCCCCCCACCTCCTCTCTCCCCCACCCCACACACACATGCACATGTCAGTGCTCTACTTGGGACACCTGAATCAGATAACAGTGATTAAGCTAATCCCTATCCTGGATTACTTGAGTAATATATCATATTACATCATAATTAGAGAATCAGCCTATCAGTGAACAGTGACTGTTACCCTCAACTGAGGACATGTTTGTCCTTCTTAAGTCCATAGGCAAATTATTGCACATGCTCCCCATAGGAACCCCACAGTACACCAGAATAGCTGCACCCACAATGACTGTATGCACAATAGTTTCCCCTCCCCCCCCCACAACACCGGCACTCACGTTACCTCTTGACATCTTAGAACTGGAGTTTGCATCATAGCAGCAATATTTGCATATTTAATTTTCCAACTCGGATTCCCATAGTTTATTGATTATTACCTCATTCTTGCAGGTTCCGTGCGACTCTGTATACATGTCCACCAAAGAAAGCTGACAGAGCAGCCATGGCAGAAGGTGTCTCCAATAGGTTGTCTGATCTCACTCTAGTAAGTCAATATATCTGATGGTCAGTAGATCTGATGGTCAGTAGATCTGATGGTCAGAATATCCAATGGTCAATAGATCCGATGGTCAATAGATCTGTTAGTCAGAACATCCGATAGTCAATAGTTCCATTTTTCAAGAGATGCGATGGTCAGTACATCCAATGGTCAGTAGATCTGATAATCAATAGATCTGATAATCAATAGATATGTTAGTCAATTGATCCGATGGTCAGTTGATCTGATAGTCTGTAGATCAGATAAGGCTAAAACAGATATTTTGTTGAGTAAGATATGCAAGTTTTGTTGAAAAAATCACTTTTAAAAAAAATCATATCAAAATTAACAATGTATACTGTAACAGCTCTGCTGGAAACAAGTTGAAAAGATTCCAACCTCATAGCAAGATTTAAAAACTATGAAACTAATCATGTATGTAGATACCTTGTAATAGAAACGTATATGTATGAATATGTGTACTGTTTATAGCCAAAACAATACAGCTATCATTTGTGGGATGCAGTTAAAAAACACATTGACCATGAAAAAAGGTCTTGAATCAATTGTGTCAAACAGCTTTATTCCATCAATCCTGCAGTCTTAGAACATTGTTATATTTTGTTGTTCCAACCAATCTGCCTGTTTGTTTTTTATCAGGTTCTGAATGAGATGCAAGCCCATCGTCAGCGGATTCTCAACAACGCAGCGGGGAACCTCTGGGCGTGGTTCGTCAAAGTCCGTAAAATGAAGGCCATCTTTCACACCCTGAACCTGTTTGATATTGATGTGACCCGTGGAGCATTGATCGGGGAGTGTTGGTGTCCAGTGACAGACTTGGAGAACATCCGTATTGCCTTAAGCAGAGGGACGGTAAGTCAGGCGATGTCTTTCATTTCATTTATTGCTTTGTAGAAGCAGGAAGATTTCATATCAAAGACTATTTTAGAACGTATTTCATTGCTGTCAGAATTAACTTTTGTTCTTTGGTATTCTACCTTACAGGAAAGGAGTGGTTCCACCCTACCCTCTATTATCGATATCGTCCCAACCACCAGCGAGTTACCGACCTTCAATCGGACCAATAAATTCACTTCTGGCTTCCAGGAAATTGTCGATGCTTATGGAGTTTCTAACTACAGGGAGGTCAACCCAGGTATGACATGTGACCAGGTTTTATTTGTAGAAAGATTGTCAGTGATGGGAAGGGGTGGTAGCCTGGTAGATGGGTAAGGGAAGGGGGCATAATAGAGAAATTATAGTCAATTGCCAAAAAGTATGGGGATTGATAATTGGTGTTGTTATCTATATTTATTACAGATTGGCATTAAATTGATATATTTATTACAGGCTGGCATTAAATTGATATATTTATTACAGGCTGGCATTAAATTGGCTGGCATTAAATTGATATATTTTTTTTACAGGCTGGCATTAAATTGATATATTTATTACAGGCTGGCATTAAATTGATATATTTATTACAGGCTGGCATTAAATTGATATATTTATTACAGGCTGGCATTAAATTGGCTGGAATTAAATTGATATATATTTATTACAGGCTGGCATTAAATTGATATATACTTATTACAGGCTGGCATTAAATTGATATATTTATTTCAGGCTGGCATTAAATTGATATATTTATTACCAGGCTGGTATTAAATCGATGACTTCTCTCAAACCTCTTGCATTGAAGCAATCCTGCAAATTCTGCTCCTGTCATCATTTTGTTATTTTTCATTTCCTCTTTTCAGCTCCCTTTACAATCATCACATTTCCTTTCCTGTTTGCGGTGATGTTTGGGGATTCCGGTCACGGGTTACTGATGACGCTGTTCGCGGCTGCTCTGGTGTTCGGAGAACGGCGACTGCTCTCGAAGAAACACGACAACGAGGTAACTTTGTTTGCATTATCGTCCAGGGTTTAGAATGGCTGTTGTTACAACAGATTGATACCCTTGTGTTAACTGGTCTACCTTGGTAACCTTGCCATACACAGACTGTGTCATGTCATTGTATGTATACATTTCTTGTTTAAATAAAAAAGTTTTTGATAATGTTTCGGTATGTATATATATATAGATTTAGTGTTTCACTAGTCATTTATGTAATATATCATTTTTTGTACACTAATGTATATTCGGCGGTTTTCTAGATGTGTATGTAAACATATGTTTTTTTATTTTAATATGTATAAACCTGTATTATAATAATACATTTAGCATCTCTCTTCTTCACCACTATTAACATGTACAAATATCTTGGATACCACCTACCCCCTCCCCTATTGTCCTCATGGCTTTGTGTTACGTTGTTCCTTTTCTAAGATGTTCAGCATTGTCTTTGGCGGTCGCTACATCATCCTTCTCATGGGCCTTTTCTCCATCTATACGGGTTTTCTCTACAATGACACGTTCTCTAAATCTATGAACATATTCGGATCTGAGTGGAATGCAAGTGCCATGAACTACAGGTATGTATCAGAATCAGTGAGCTGTCAGTTGGTAGGAGGTAACTGATAGTGGAAGGTGGTGATGGCCAGTGGTTAGGAGGTAGTAGTGGGCAGGAAGTAATGGTTAGTGGGCAGGAGATAATGGTTAGTGGGAATGAGGTAATGATTAGTTGCCAGTAGGTAATGGTTAGTGGGAATGAAGTAATGGTTAGTGGGCAGAAGGTAATGTTCAGTGGGCAGCAGGTAATGGCCAGAAGCTAATGGTGAGTGGCCAGGAGGTAATGTTTAGTGGGCAGAAGGTAATGATTAGTGGGTATGAGGTAATGGTTAGTGGCCAGAAGGTAATGGTTAGTGGGCATGTGGTAATGGTTAGTGGATAGGAAATAATGATAAGTGGGCAGGAGGTAATGGTTATTGGGTAGGAAGTAATGATTATTGGCCAGGAGGTAATGGTTAGTGGCCAGAAGCTAATGGTTAGTTGGTATGAGGTAATTGTTAGTGGGTAGGAAGTAATGATAAGTGGGCAGGAGGTTATGGTTGTGGCCAGTAGGTAATGATTAATGGGCTGGAGGTAATGACCAGTTTTGTATTGTGTAAATTCTGAAGGTATCCATTCTAGTTATTCATTGTGCTTCACTATTATTGTTTTTTTAGCCAGGACCTATTGCAGGAAAACATTACCCTCCAATTGGATCCAAAGTATGCGTTTACAGGTAGTCCTTATCCATTTGGAATGGATCCGGTAAGTTAATCTCTTTATCCTAGTTTCGTATTTCTCAACTGTGTAGTTATGTGTATAACCCAAGTAGAAATCTTGCTGATATTGAAACAAAATTCTCAGAAACAGCCACTCAAATTTATCCTGACCTCTGGCTTATTTATCAGTATCTTCCAAGCAAAGGAAAAGGTCTGTTCTATTCTGAATCTTTGACATTTATTTAACGTTAATTACTATAAAAGCAGAGATTCTTATCTTGAAACTGATTTTAGGCAGTTAAATATACCAATGAGTGAAAATGCTATTAGAAATAGCAGAAAAAGAAGTTTGATTTTTTGTGACCAATTCGATGTCTCTAGCATATTTGTTGGATAATATATTCTTATTATGATATTAACTGGATATATTAAAGAATATATATCATTCTAGCATATCTTCTGGATATGCTGATGGCCTTTGAGTCTATCTAACTATCAGTATCAATAAATGTTAAATCTTGTATTGTCCTAGACGCACTGTCCATGTGACAATATCAGATACCAGTCGTTTGCTTGCTGAGATATAGAGGCCGGTTAGCAATAGCACTATGCTTACTCTAGCATTCCAAATGACTGGTTTCAATAAATGTTAAATCTTGTATTGTCCTAGGCACACTGTCCATGTGACAATGTCAGATACCAGTCGTTTGTTTGCTGAGATATAGCGGTCGGTTATCAATAGCTCTATACTTACTCTAGCATTCCAATGACTGTTTCAATAAATGTTAAATCATGTATTGTCCTAGGCACACTGTCCATGTGACAATGTCAGATACCAGTCGTTTGCTTGCTGAGTTCTAGCGGTCGGTTATCAATAGCTCTATTCTTACTCTAGCATTCCAATGACTGTTTCAATAAATGTTAAATCATGTATTGTCCTAGGCACACTGTCCATGTGACAATGTCAGATACCAGTCGTTTGTTTGCTGAGATATAGCGGTCGGTTATCAATAGCTCTATACTTACTCTAGCATTCCGAATGACTGGTTGCAATAAATGTTAAATCATGTATTGTCCTAGGCACACTGTCCATGTGACAATGTCAGATACCAGTCGTTTGTTTGCTGAGATATAGCGGTCGGTTATCAATAGCTCTATACTTACTCTAGCATTCCAATGACTGTTTCAATAAATGTTAAATCATGTATTGTCCTAGGCACACTGTCCATGTGACAATGTCAGATACCAGTTGTTTGTTTGCTGAGATATAGCGGGCGGTTAGCAATAGCACTATACTGATTCTAGCATTCCAAATGACTGGTTTCAATCAATTATTTTTATTCATATAAATAAAACAGAAATTGATTAGCATATAAAGAGCCTTTGAAGAAACTTTCTTTCGTTACAGATTTGGCAGGTTGCAGAAAACAAGCTGAATTTCTTGAACCCGTTTAAAATGAGACTGTCCATTATATTAGGGATATGTCACATGTTCTTTGGAGTCAGCCTTAGTCTGGTCAACCACATGTGAGTATTTTAGCCATTGCCAAGGTAGGAAGGTCAGAGAGAATGGTTGGGAGGGAGAAATGAGGGTGTGGCCAATTATAACATTTCATATTTTGGGTGGTTAGAAACCCATAACCTCCTTCTGCTAGTATGCTATCCATAGGTACATCATCCTTTGTAGTAGCTGTTGAAGTTGTGCAAGTCACAAGTAGAAATGTCATGGTCCGGCCAAGAATTTCTTCGGTTTTTCTTCTGCTCACCCTGTGCTTTTCTTTGAAGAAGGCATGAATTTTCGTGTTTCATCTTTCCCCCTAACTTTCTTTCAATTTGTACCAACAGAAACCGAGATCCCACTGGGATCCCTGCAGCCTTCATTCCTCAAGTGCTCTTCTTGGGTTTGCTGTTTGGATATCTCATCCTCCTGATCTTCATCAAGTGGTTTCGATTTGACAGTCTGTTAACAGAGACTGCCCCCAATCTAATTGAGACTTACATTGGAATGTTTCTGATGCAGAAGATAGACAACCCAGTGTTTGCGAAAGGATCCACGCAAGTAAGTCGCGAGGCGTATCATTCGGCAGTTTATAATCGTAGAATGTCTGATCTGTTAGAGCTCTAACATGGCTGCAAGCTTTACAACCAACATATAGTAGTATTGTAGTATATGTAGTATTGCCAATCAGGAACCATCATTTAGCTTGCATAGGCAATAGTGTAACATTGTCTCTAGTGTGTGTTTGACTCCACTTGATACATCAAGCAATATTGCATGAGTTTGTGTCCAGCTGTTGTACACATATACTAGTATGCTCTCTCTACAAGACAGGTCATGCTCACCTTGTATGTAGTCCTCTCAATGCTCTATATAGTTTAATGTAATAATGTCATGATGGTCAGATCTGTAGCAATCACCAGCCGTCTAGATTATTGGAGTCCAAGTACTTAACTTAACTGAATTAGCCAGATATGATTTAGAAAGGAAACGTAGACGAACCATACTCCAGAGATCAAAGTTCACCATTCAACCATTCTTCACAGAATGCTAGCAAACATTTGTCTCACCCTGAAAGATGCAAACAGGTGTTTCTTAAGCTATAAAGAACATTGTGAGAGCAACAACTGTCACCTTCAATCGTCCATGTAAGTAAGGCCTTCTTGGTACATCTGCTGCGGTTGTAATCAAACCCAATGTTTGGCTACGAACATGAATGTATATGTTTCATCTTGATTTCTCGTCCTTACACAGAATGCTGTACAGATCTGTATTTTGGTGATCGCTCTTATCTGTATACCATGGATGCTGTTCATGAAGCCAGTCATTAAATCTTTTACAAAGAGAAATCCAACATATCTTCAAGGGGTAAAGCACTGATTATCTTTCTTCATCACCTTTTTAGTGGTCCTATTTTTATTTATTTTTCCTCATTTTGCTGTCCATGACATCTAACGGTTTGTCCAATGAGGGAACTTTGTTATATGTCCCTTGCTTGCTTGATGAACAAGATATTTGTACAGCTTATCTATGTCTTGTTGCTAACTCAGACGATGTTTGTCTGAAGCACCGATTTTGTGTACGATAAACCCATACTTTTTAAAGGAGTAAATGGGCAGTGTAATATCATCGTGGTGAAGTATTGTCTCCTTAAAATCTACCGATAAAATGGTTATTTCGTGGTGTAGTATTCTCTCCATGAAATCTACCGATAAAGTGGTTATTTTGTGGTGAAGTATTGTCTCCATAAAATCTACCGATAAAGTGGTTATTTCAGGGTGAAGTATTGTTTCAATAAAATCTACCGATGAAGTGGTTATTTCAGGGGGAAGTATTGTTTAAATAAAATCTACAGATAAAGTGGTTCATTCGTGGTGCAGTGTTCTCTCCATAAAGTCTACCAATAAAGTGGTTATCTGAGGTGAAGTAATCTCTCAATAAAATCTACCCATAAAGTGGTTATTTCGTGGTGAAATATTGTCTCAATAAAATCTACCCATAAAGTGCTCATTTCCCGGACTCTCTTTAAATAATCCTGTTGAAAAGGTTCTTAAACTGTGAGCTCAAAACACATTCATGAAATTAGATCCAATTTTGAAAATGTGTTGTTCATTGTCTTTCTTAAAACCAATTTTCAAAATATTGTTTGTGGAACACAATGCAGGTTTTGGTTCGAGAACAAAAAGTCTTAAAGACTTGCTACATTAAACCTCTGCGTATTTTTTTCCCAAATTTAAAAATGCTTTTGCACTCTTGGAAGGAGTATTGATGCATGTGAGTGGTAGAGGTTGCTAAGTTTAATTCATCATTGAATTGTCATCAATATCAGTCTATTTGTACAACATTTTGCTCGTGCCCTGTTCAAACCCTTTAACTACAGGCCTGGAAAATGTCTGAAGCGATTTTTGGTTTTTTTTCTTTCTATTTTTTGCACAATCGTTTTTTCATGGCATGTTTAGTTACCAATCATATCTCTAACAGAGACAAGAACTATTTTTTTGTAGTTGATACTTTGGGGTTTATGTATTTTTGTTTATATTTGTATGGCGAGGCATTCTACCCATGCCCTTACTGCATGTGTATCTACTATACAGGCATATTAGTCTTGGGCATTCATCATCCATCATTATTTAAATGGGCACATTTGGGTTTTTTACACAAAGATTTATAATCCATCATTGTTTAAACGGGCACATTTAGTTTTTATTCACAAAGAATTCATGCGCTGTCTGTTGTTGAAGCATCCAATATTGTTAATAATTGTTCAACATTTATAGCATCTGCTGTGAAGTTGACCACTATTAAAGCAATGTGTGGTGTTTATAGTGTTAGGCTGCAACCTACATCTATCACAGTGCAATGTTTGCAATAGAGAGAATTTATAGATTTTACTTAATCACTGTTCAACTGGACAGAAATCTATCGCTCTGTGTCTTTGTTAGCTCTGTGAATGACCCTATTGTAGGCTGTTTTTAATATGTTCATAGTTTAACATATCACAGGCCAACATTATGAGTAATAGTGACATAATAAATCACAGGCCATCATCATAAATACATTTACTGACAAGGTTTTATGTCCAATTTGGAATATTTTTGCTATTGGTTAATTAAAGGCACTCTCCTACTAGCTAATTGTGGCTTAATTCTAGCTAATGAAAGGAAGCTAATTAACTGATACAGAAAATAACACCCGACGCTACAAATTTCTCACACAAACTGAGACGGATTCAAGTACAAACTTCTTGATTGCACGAAATGAAAGTTGAAGAGTGAAGTTGAAGAGTTAAACTGTATAGATAAATAGTAGTGTGCTTGGTAAAAGAAGGAAGTCATCAGGTTTAATGCATACAGCTGTGTTCAGTGTAAATCCAGGTCACAACTATTATGCGTGTTAACTCTAAATTAAAAGAAAGTACGGCAGAAAATTGACCCTTTACTGATGAGGGAGAAACATATTCTAAGCATCCTGCAGGTTAAGTTTGAGGCCAATTCTTAGGTACTTTTTTCGAAATTACAGTGTTTGACACGGTTTGCACCCAAAGTGAACTTGACGCACGTAGGTGTTATGTCCAAGAAGTACACTGGTCAAAAACATGGATAGTGTAACCAGTCATCTGGAAGCATTCAATTATTAGATTTGATTTCACCAGAAACCTAGAGAGTTCCTTCTTGCTCAAGAGCAAATAGTTACATATTTTCATATTATAACCAATATTACTGCTTTCCCAGGATCGCTAGTGCAACTAGTGCTTTGCTTTTGTTTCTCTCCTAACTGTTATAAAATTGTTTGCATCTCCCTATCCTTGCTCTGTCTCGTCTTCCTTTACTGCCCCCCTGCCCCAGCCCCCTCCCACTGCCAAAATAACAATCAGTAAAAGGTTTTCATACTTGTTTACCAACATCATTGTTAATGAAACTCCATAAGCCCTTGTCATCTTGGCCAGGGTTGTCTATTGGCACTCCATAAATATATTCAACTTATTTTAAAGTATTCAGTCTTCCAAAATTAGGCATAAATCTTTTCTATATCAATGTTGAGCAAGAGATGTGTTTTTTTTTTGTTAACAGAGAATGGTGAAGTGGCTCTAAATTACAATTTTAATTTATTGCAAATGATATGTGATACATCTAATGGTAACCAAAAGCCAACGATGAAAGCATATCATCATCACCACAAACCTTTGTGACACTAATTATACAGGTAGCTGATAGTAATGCAAGTGTTCTCCATTGTATAGAATCTTTGTACTTCTAACGCTTTTTGATATGTAATGTTCCAGTGTAAAAGTTACAGCAGTATTAATTTTGCCACTTTCAAAATCACTTTTATTACAGCTAGTCTAATGCAAACAATGCATGTTTTTACTACAGCGCAGTGTTTGTCGGTCATTGGTATTGCCTGGTAGTTTAGCATGAATAATTCATGAGGGGGTAAAGTAGCTCTACCAAAGTTTTTTAAATATGCTTCATCTTTGCCGCATGTGCTGTCCATTTACTTTTGCTTGCACGAATCTTCAATGCCTTTTCCTCACACACGAGTGTGCAGTTTTTTTTTTCTTTCTTTTTCGTTTCTTTTTTGGTTTTCGTTTCTTTCTCTGTACCTCTGTTCACTATTGCATCTAAAAACTCCGTGAACAAACTCAGACGAAAAAACTCTCTTTGCGCTTTGCGCGGATTCTAATGCAGAGGAGAGTCCCAGAAGACGATGTGGTGGAGATTGTCATGAGCGAAGACGAGGCTAGCGAGGGGGCCGCCTACGGTCGTCGGGAGGACTCGATCGGCAACTCTAGCTTGGAGAAGGATGGAAACCTTTCCTCGGACAACTCTGTGTCTGCTGAACCCATCAGCAAAAATACCCGTGGTGGGGGTGGAGGGCACGGAGGTGGTGAGGTGAGTCTCTTTGTAACGAAAGAAATCTTCAGTATGGTTGCTTCCTTTCCATTGGTCCACTTTAATAATTAGGTTAGCCACCTTACCATTCACGGATATAAGGTGTTATAAGGAATATTCTTCCAGTCATTTGCTGTATCTGTCTGTTGGTTAATTGGCTACATTATTTTTCTATTGTGTCTACTGATTGTTACAATAACTCTGCTATGCAAGCTCTGTATACATGCTCTCAGAGCAACCATTGAACAAACCGTCTAACTTTCTGATGAATAAATGAACTATAACTCTGATATACAAGCTCTCTATACATGCTCTCAGAGCAACTACTGAACAAACAGTCCAACTTTCTGATGGATAAATGAACTAAAACTCTGATATACAAGCTCTCTATACATGCTCTCAGAGCAACTACTGAACAAACAGTCCAACTTTCTGATGGATAAATGAACTATAACTCTGATATACAAGCTCTCTATACATGCTCTCAGAGCAACTACTGAACAAACAGTCCAACTTTTTGATGGATAAATGAACTATAACTCTGATATACAAGCTCTATATATGCTCTCAGAGCAACTACTGAACAAACAGTCCAACTTTCTGAAGGATAAATGAACTATAACTCTAATATATATGCTCTGTGTAGATGCTCTTAGAGCAACCACTGAACTAACTTTCTGATGGTTAAATGAACAATAACTCTGATATATATGCTCTGTATACATATTTATATATTCTGATGGATAAATGAACACACCAAGAAATCAGTCAACATATGAACAAATTGATCTAATATCAGTATATACTAGCTTGACAAGAAACTCATACTTTAATGAGATTATTGGTATTACTGTAAGTCACAATAATTGAGATGTAGCTTGTACACTTTTGGATAAACATATTTGACTGTATGTATGTTGCATGATGATATAGGACGACCCATGTGTAAGTTAAATTCCAAGGTGAATGGTACTTCAAAATGGATTATGAAATCCCAATCAGGATATATTAATATTATTAAAGCTTCTTTAGTTGGCAGTGTTAGCTATGAAAGATCAGTCTTGTTGGGGAGAACAGCCTCACAACTCTACCTCCATTGGTGAACTTCTGTTTATTACTAGAAATTGAATGCAACCAGCGCTACCAATAACAAAACAGATAATGGCTATCATATTTGTTCATACTGTAGATACTAGATCTCGGGTGGGCAACCTGCGGGCCACATGCGGCCCGCCAGTGACTTTTTTTGCCTCTGTGAGATGTCCCAAAAAAATCAAATCTATTTTACATCATCACAAAAAACGAGCTGGCTGCTTAGAATTTATCGGCACTAATGATGCTGTCAGGTAGACCTTTTTTCCCCGTTTATTATCGACTGTACTGTATTGACATTATGTTTTTGTGAATACAGATTAAGTACACACACCTATTGCTTGAAAGTCCTCGGAATCAAAGGTTTGAAATCAACAGCAGGTCGTTGGTT
>JAIPMN010002149.1:50275-67139 GCA_020650975.1 Apostichopus californicus | reverse complement strand
ATATATATATATAACATTTATCAAAGGCAAGTATTCTTGACAAAGTTTAAACTATATTTTCTTGGAACGAAAGACGAAAGATAGTGTCATGTGTATTTACTATACATACAGAGAATCGAATGGCTGTCACATCAGAACTTTATTAATATATATATATGCTACTACTTTTAATGTCCACAGACTGTTTATCCCAATCAAATACAAGGTTGATGAATTTTTCTTTCACACAGAGAATTACCAACTACTAAAACTGGCATATTAAGGCACTTCTCTCCAGAATTTGCAATTTAGAACTACACACTATAGAAAATAGAATTAATATTATAGCAATGTCAACAGAGAGCAATATGGTCAGCAAATACATTGATATGAGGCCTGATATTCTATTTATTGATCTGATTCTAATTATCTCCAAAATTTATGGTCCTTGATGTAAACACCCACGGATTAAGTTCACTCATGCCAAGAACACAATCTTGTCATAAATGTCAATTTTACGTAAATATGTTTTCAAGATTTTGACAAGGATGAGAAAATATATAATCGGAGATGTTAGCCTTGTGGGACTTCTAATTAAATCTACTGATGATAAACTGCATCTAAACATTGCCAAAGAGATATTCATTATGGAAACTAATTTGGTTTTCAAATCAGTTTGATTCATATTACACAAAGGGATGTCTTTTTTATTCTTTTCTATTGTTTTTCCACAAGAAAGTACAAAAAAATGGAAATAGAGAGAGATTATTAGAATATAAATATGATTTTCAATTCATGCAGCTTTCTATTTTTATAAAGATTTGCTGTTTTGATGCCAACATGTGTATCAATGTACAGTAGGTAATTAACTTGCCTCGTTATGCAAACCGTCATTTCCACACTAATGAACCAAAATCCAACATTTTGAATTTCTGATATTCTTCAATTTTCCTTTTTACTTTTGGAAAGAAAAAAAAAACATGAAAAAGGTGCATGAGAGACAAACTGTTAATTAGGATTGGATCAAGTTTGTTAATTACTTACTAATTAACATTCATTTGGTGAAAGAAAGAGGAAAAAAGAAACGATTCGGATATCATGCAGTTTGACTACAATCTTATTTTGAGGAATGAAACTCTGTAGGATGTTCTTTGTTAAAAAAAAAAAAACCTGACGACAAAAGCAAGCCCACAGCAAGGTGTTGAGACTGTCTTCACAGCCTGGGTATACATATTTTAGTACACACGTGTCTCTATTATTGATACAATGCTATGGTGGAGTGAGTGAAAGCATCGGTATGTAGTAGCTATGAAACCAAGCATCTAGAGTAAAGTCCTGGGTTTGAGCCCTGGCCAATTTAAAGGATGGGATTTTCATGCAAGGGGAAATCCACAATTTTCCCATCTGAAAATGGTCTTCCAAGTGGTGTAAAAAATAATTATTCTTCACAAAATTACGTTTGGGTATGTTATCTTTTAATATTGGTAAGACTCTCAAGATCAATAGTATTTCAACAAGAATAGTCAAAATAGGTCAACAGATGGTGGAGACAATAAAGAACAGAGTATTATATGAAAACATTATTTGTGTAAAAGAGGATAACTGCTGGGACCGTAGGCTCTGCAACCTATTTATACCCACATATTTGTCAATTCCATTCAGTCAACCCCATGCCTGCTCCACCCCCCCCCCCCCACCTTACTAATTTTACTAATTCCCATACTGAAATTATTTTATTAATTATTAATTTTCATTAAAAAATAATACTCATTACGGTCTGATTTCAACACTGCACCAAAGATTTTGGTAAAGGCCATTGCACTTCTTTGACTTTGATACAAAATATCTACCTTATTTGACCCACAGCTTGATTAACAACCGTTTCTTGTCAAGTCTGTTGCAAATATTGAACAATGTGTCATCATGACTTGGAAAATGATAGTATTTACTCCTTCCGTGTAGATCGACCAAAATTCTATTAAAATAAATCAATTTTAGAATAAAGAATCCGCATCCAGAAACAACTCTCTTATTAGCAAACCCCGCAAGGCTTCTAAACATTTAACTTCTCGACATATACTATTTCTATTTTACTATTTTTTTTATATTTATAAGATACATTTTTTTTTTTACAACTATTGCTATGATATCCTATTTCATAGCCAAATATGATATTTAAGATCTTTACCTATTACTTTTCTTTTTCTTTGGATTACCTAACAGGCCTAACACTTTTTCACGAAAATTTCACTGTGATTCTATATATATATATTTCTACCTCCAGACCAGTCTCTCAGTCAACCAAAATAATAACTACTGGGAGTATAAGGCATAGAATCGCTCTCTTTGAACAAACACCCCGGACAAGACCTAATTGGTTATCTTCTTCCCACCAACCAGGGGGAAGACATACTTCATCTCAGGGGTGAGCTAAGTCAATTTTGCCGAAAAGGACGAGAGAGAGAGAGATAAAAAACAAGAAAAGAAAAAACGAAGAAAAAAACGAATGAAGAACAAGATGGATATTAATCAGAGGCCCTGAAGATCTAGAACCAGCCCAAAATCAATGCACCTGTTGGATGAGTCAAACGCTTGGGAAGCCTTTTACCTTCGGGTAAAGACAATCTAGTTTCATCAAGACCGATCCTTAAAGCACTATTTCGCGGTGTATTCTGACCTAAAACATGTTGGGAAGGAGTCCAGCCATCATTATTCTCGGGCTATATTGGGGGTTTTTTACTTCATCTTTCTTTCTTTTTCTGTTCTAGTTTAAGGCAAGGATAGTTCGACAAGGACAAAGTGCTGGATATAATGATTAGAGATGGGTATGTTTACAGTCATGTGTATACTGACAGAAGAAACAAAGAAAATTGTCAGTATTCAATGAAAAAAAAACACACATTCAAAAATAAGGAAAATTTAGGGATACTTAAAGCAGTGATTTGAAGTAGGCAAAAACTTATGAAGAAAACTTCTGCCTGACTTTAATAGAGTCCACCAAGAATGCAAAACCAGGCGTGAAACAAAGGGAAAAAAAAGGAAGGTCGCGTCCTTAGATAGGGTCATGGGGAGGAGGGGGGGCGCAGTTCAAGAATGTTACCAGTTTTAGGTTAGGACAGATCGTAGTGTGTATGTATCAGAGACAGGTAAGTGAGGAATGAATTATTGAAATTTCAAAAAGATCAAGACCACATTTATTACTGTTGTTTACAAATAAGTCTGACACTTTTAATTTAAGTGAGTGAATTTTTGTGTAGTCCTATGAAGAGGGGCAGTGACCTTATAGAGGGGCATTAGGAGGGGGAGGGGAGAGGGGAGGGGGAAGGGGAGGGAGAGGGACAGGGGAGGGGGAGGCAACTACAAGAATGCAGTTTGTAGGCTAAGTAGATCAGAGTACATAAATAGGAGACAGATAATACAGGAATGAACTAAATTATGCTTAAATTTATATCTACTCATTGTAGCCAGTCACAAAGATTGTAGAGTTTCAAGATGAGGTGCAAGTGTGTGCAATCCATTGTCGAATGGTACTTAACAATTTGAAAGAATTATTCAAGTTTTAAATCAAACACTACCGTGTCACTTTAACCTTTTTTTAACATAGTGTCAATGGCCCATTACCATTCGATTACCAGAGGTCCAAGTCCACAACACCTCACTTCCAGTTTCCCTTCAATTTTTATCTGGGTGAACCTTTTCTCGCGAGACTACTTTGATCTCCGGATTCATCATGCGATGAGAGCCATCCACCCCA
Organism: Apostichopus californicus; assembly: GCA_020650975.1. NCBI lineage: Eukaryota > Metazoa > Echinodermata > Holothuroidea > Aspidochirotida > Stichopodidae > Apostichopus > Apostichopus californicus. Next base: position 63,406 of record JAIPMN010002149.1, on the reverse strand, counting down.
TGAGAAATGAACCGAGGTGAATGTGAAACTTGTTAAAATCTACAACTTGAAATCTGATGTATCATGCGGGATTAAAATAAATCATAGAGAGGAGGAAAAAAATGTCAAGTTCCCCAGCATTAGAGATTTTGTCATAAATTTAAGTGAGATTATATGAACAGTCATGCTTTCCCAAAGACGTAGTACATCCCAGACGGATGCTAACTTCAACACCGTGCAGTCAAACATTTTGCCGAAGCCGTAGTAGTGGCAAGGGGGGGGGGAGGTACGAGAACGTGCCCCAAGATAATAACAGTCAGTCTTGGTAATCTCTTTCAGCTCTTCTCGGCCTTGATAAAGCGCGACCTACATAAATAATTGAATTAACAGCCCCTCAACAAAAAATTGGCAATGACTAATTGACAAGGCTTTGCATGAAAATTTATCTTAAGAAATGACTCATTCGTTTTTTTTCGATAAATTTAATCCGAGAGAAAATAAGAATACATTTAGATAAAGATTGATGAATGATGATACAGTACGTCCCATATTTCTCTTCAGGAGTATCATCAAATATATATCCAAACTTGGAGCCTTTTTTTTATAATTTATTCCTTAACATTCTTCCCAAGCTATGGTTATGCTAAGGCTGGATTAATGTCTACTTTAAGACATCCTCAAAAGGAGAACAATGCATAATTTACCTCGAATATTTTCATCCATATATACATATATCTCACAAGTTAGCTTTTGTGTCCGAGACAACATAAATCTGATGCATGGAAATGATGGAATTAAGTACCTTATTACGTTCCACTAAGCCGGTTGGATTATCATTATCAAGAAACCATGATTTCCGTTCATAAATCATAATATTCTATTTAGATATTCGTCAAGATACTTTCAACCGCACAGCTGCATTACATATTTTATAAAGGTATTTGATGGCTCTGAAATTGGTCTCTAAGTTTATCATTGTTCTTGTGAACAGAAACTGTATGCTATACCATGTGTTTCACCATGTACGCAATTGGTTTATTTTGAATAACATTTTACTATGCCATATATACATCTTGGATACATCATTCCCTGCTATTATACTGTTCACTTTAATTATTAATTTGCTAATTGGGAGGCTACTTTTTAATACTCCATGTACTTCAAACCCTAGCATTATTGTTAATATTGGGCCGACTTTGTATCGTTTTTTACATTTCTTCACAAACCAATCTCACTTTTAAGAATCCAGGAGTGACTTACAGCTTACTCTGCATAATTTTTTCCCCAGAAATTAATGAATTGTATAATCACACCTCTGTACCAATTCCTGCAAACCTTAAAAGGTACATGTGTGTATGCACGACATGACAACGAGAATACAAGTCACAGTATGCAACCGTACATTTTCTGCAAAAAATCTACTGCAGTGGTTTCCATGGCAACTAGTACTTCTTATGCATTGTGGGTGATTTAGCCTGAGGACAGCAACTCTTTTTTGTTTCTCTCTCTCTTTTTTTCCTTCAAAAAGAACAGATCAATGGTTTGAGTTTGATCTAAAGAAGATGAGAGAAAAGTGGCTTCCTTATTTCTGCCACACTTTTTGTTGATTCTGGGTAAAATTGACAAAAATTAACTTCATTCCAATCTGGCAAATTGACGAGATGGTTTGATTGGGCCAACGGTTGAATGAAGTTCAGCACCAATACTTCACACCTGGGGACATATAATTGGTTTATAAAGTCTTCTCACACTTTGTAGTACTCATTTCCCATCACACAATGCTCGTGGAAATAGCTCTCTTTTGTGCTCCGCCAGGTAAAAAGGTCACGGTACTTCTCCCTAGCAGCAGACGAATCTACTCTCTATCGGAGAGAATAAAACTCACGCAGGTGTACTGTCGGAATGTTCCAATTATGTCGGGTGAATCGGGTCGTAGCTACGTTATAACATGTGATGACCACATTAGGGTTGATACGCACTCGCAGTGGAGCATACCGAATCATCATTTATTGATGTATACAGACTATATGAAGCAGAACTGTTGTACACTGTATGTTGATACTGTATGTTAATACATGTTAGTTAACAAGAAGATCTAAGAACCACAAAAAAAAATACAAAAAAGAGTAAAAAATCAAAGATTTTTAAATATTATGACAAATGACCAGACCAAATTTTTAATTATTGCATTTCTTTTCTGTCAACTTTACAGTCGTCGAATAGACTATCGGATCGGTTGCTGATTAATGAAAAAGAAGCTTTATCTGAACTATCAATGTACTTTTCTACTATTACACACAACTAACAAAGAATGGCCAACAGAAGGGGGAATCAAAGGAGGAAGGGATTTTTATAGTATTTTTACTAATAAACCTGAAAATAATTTGGCCAGTGTAGCAAACACTACAGGCTATATATTACTAAGACACACATCGATACCAGTTCCATTAAAACACCTCGTCGAGTGAATTTACACGGCATGTTTACTTTTCTCCTCCCGACAGCCATGTGAAACAGCTGCCGGATGATGCTGTGAAGTGGTCACTATTAAACTTTCCAATCAATATTGGCCATAGACGGATAATCGTGCCTGACAGATAAAGACAAAGGGCCATAACCAATCGATGAGGACACCCGACTAAATGCCTCATCATACTTAACAGCTTTACAGGATGAAAAGGACTTAAAAGGCTTCACTTACCAATTTAACTCAACGATAATTGATAGCTGTCTATCTAATTTAGACAAGGCATGAATGAATTATGAGTTATGGATTCTATATCTGTATCTACTTCTTAAAATACATTGTTTTCTTTTAATTTACAGAAAAACCAAAAACGAGCAAACATGTGAAGTGAAATCATGTTCGTCAATTAAGAGGAATTTTTAGAAATCGGAATTAAAAATTTGAAACGGGTTTTCAGAGGACTGATAGTAATTAGTATTAAGTTTTGCTGAGATTTAAAAAAAATAATAAGTTTGCAAAGCATCTCACCCTATGGTACTGTGAAATATATAGATCAATTCAGTATTTTGCAACTTTCTAAAACAGTTTACATAAAAAAAAGGATGAACATTAATAAAGAAGCGTGAAATACTTTCAAAATAATGATCCATAAGAATATGACCATCATATACATTTATTTGCCCCAAAAGATAAAAAAAAAGCTTAGGGAAGTTTGAAAAAATCTTAAATTTAAAAATAAAAAATTTTAAATCTTGTAATTATTAAAACCAGACATCTTAAAAGCAAGTTGATTGCATGTATTTGACAGGTCTGCACTTTAAGACTATTAGACCATGCAGTACCCGGCTAAATGCATTATCGCATTTCCTGACACAAATTCTAAAAATTACATTTCTATAGTTACTTCTAAATGTTTATATTTGTATCTATATATATTCAATAGATATATATTCCCACTCGGTGGAGCAACACAGCAATCCTTATTCTCCCTTTTAGAGGATGTTCTCGGAATCATTAAAACCTCCTTAATTTCCCAGGCAAATTACACTGTTTTGTCATCGCATCACTAGAAATATATATTCCAGTTAAAAGACCCTGGAAATTAATAATCTGCCTTTTTCTTCTCAAAATCATCGAAAATACTTAGCCAGGTAATCGTATTGACTTATTATGTGACTGTACTTTTTTGAATCATTTTGCCAAGAAGATCTGAGAATCGATAAAAGCAATCAAAATTTCACGTTTCTATCCTCCGCGTAATTATTCTTACATTGGCTCTTCCTACTCCTCCTCCCACAGACCTATTTGTTTGGTCTTTAATATAACTCAAATCAATTCCGCTATTCGACAATGCACCTATTTTGTTTCTAACAATTCCCCGACGTAGATTACCGTACACCATTGTAATGTAATTAAAAGTATCGTTGAGTGCCTCACAAGACCTTGATACCCCATCTTCTGCCAATCCGATTGATATCCACCTTATAACATCAAACAAATTTCTATTTTTCCCCGACAGGTCTGGGCATCTCCTAACGCATCATTGTTCATTTTGAAAGCCTTCTCCTGTCTTTAAAATTGTTGCACGGAGCGGAAAATTTTTCAATATTTTTATAATTTGGCGTTGCAGTAACCGCTCACTGGGTTCGTGTCAACGACTTGTTCTTCGGCAAGGTACTAAGGTAGTATATATTCGCATTCAACTCACGGAGTATGTATCAAAATAACGAGACTTGGAATGGCTGTATACATGTCTGTACTACTGTGGTCATTTTCGGTCATTTTTTTCTTTTCTCTCTCTCTCTCTACATCCGTAGGAAACAAGTGTAAGAAGACAATCAATAGCAGATCTCGTCAATTTTCGTCGACATCAAGGAGAGGTTCAAGAAGCAAAAAGGAAAGTCTTAAATTAAGTTAAAATTGACCCGTTTGCCTCCGAGATGATTATTTTTTTCGACCATGACAGGTTTTCCATTTTTTAATTTTGATCATTGAATAAAGTGGAGCATGGATTTAATAAAGCTGCCAAATGCACGAGCAGTAATTTCTGTTTGATAATAAAAATCAATATTTACATTATAACTTGAGGTCTTTTGCAAGTTTGTGAAAAGAAAGTGCATTACACCGTAGTCATTTCTAGCAGGTAGAGTGCAAATTAACTGTTGCTTTACCAGTTTCATTTTCTTCCATTTTAAACATTTGGAGAAAAATTTCTGTTTTATACAAATACTCTCCTATGCCTCCTGCTCCTCCTCCACCCCCCCCCCCTCCCATCTTTCCCAGCTCAGGTACCCAATTCTGAAAGGCAAACAGAAACAACTGACACCCCCACCCCCCTCCCCCCCCCTTGATTTTAATGTGAAAATATTTTGTACTTTGTAAAATTCTTTTGAAACCATACATCTCATGTATAAATTGTCATCATGATGATTATAAAGTACTTATGGTAAGCGATGCAATCTCGCAAGGGTCTCTTTTATCATTGTAGTTTATAACTTTCTAAAATGTGAACAATATTTTTGTTAAAAATCTCTTGAAATATTTTCCCTCCTCTAGACAATCTATTGATTTAGAAAAAATATTCTGCAAATTATGAACTTATGATGGTTGCAGATCTGCAGCTTCCTTCACTTCTGTGTGTATCATTCCAATACCCCTCCCCTCCCCAACTAATCAATCTTAGTGTACGTACATATTTATGTAAAGTCTCACCACATTAGAATCCAGGAAGTATTATAAAGTAGATTGTAATGAAGAGACCCCCAGCTATGCCTAGATCTACATCCATTAAACTACAGAATTCTTCCTCCTCCTCCTCCCCCCTCCCCCTCCTCCTCATCCCCTCTCCCATCTCCTCCTCTTCAGTTAACCTACCCACCTCCAACAATCCCCATCTGACCGAATACACACCCTGAACTATTAATTCATGAACCTCTCCCACAAAACGTACATATCTTCCTCAAATTATTGGAACCGCGTGATCCGAATAATTATGCATGCAATGCCGACAACACTCTGATAACACATCGACTCAATGCTGTGCACACAGTGCAAACACCACAGTCAGCTTTTACTGTACACACATATACACACACATATCTAGAAAACAACAAATACCACACAGCTGGTAGTATTTGATTGACAACCTTCTTACATTATGAAAGCAGATACTGAATGCTTGAAAGAAATAAAAAAAGAAAATAACTCTGGTTATCTTATTAGGGACTGCTCTAAAAGCACTCAGTATCACCATGCATATGTATATATATATACCACCCATATGCGATTAATGCAATCATCCTGCCCAATGCAGCCTTTCCACATGAGTACTTTTATTACAAGCGACCTAGTTTTTAATTCCATATTCTAATAGCACTCATGTTAGCCATTTGGCCTTTTTTTCTTTCCTCCAGATTCCCCCATCAATAAAATTACTTTATTGGTAATCAGGGGAGATGTTGAAAGAGAGAGAGATTTCTTGAGGTCAAGTAGAGTGAGTTGGCTGATTAAAGTAAAGGGGGGAAAGGTGTGAATTGAATATTAGCAAACTTCATCAGTTTTACTTTAATAATTTAAAAAGAGTTCACCCCTTTCCAACTTTTTTTGTTTCATGAACCTTTAATTTGAACACAAAATATCTGGGATAGAGAAAGGTTTTGGCCAATAATCCAATTAATGGAGGAAACAAAAAAAGGTCACATTTTAGATTAAATATTTAACAGATATATCACAAAAATTACAGAAATGACCCTTCAGGAAGCATGCATGCATCCACAACAAATGCAGACGATTTGCATCAAATGCATTTGGAAGATTTCGCTACGGACAAATACCGGTGACAATATTCAAAGCATAAAATTATACACGGTCGTAAACGATCGAATTGATTTTCCCATCATTCAAAAATTGACACTATACAAGTAGGCACACATGGAGTGAATACACAAAACTAACACAAACAGGATCACCTGTTAAAACAATGCAAATATTGTGTGAAAATTTATAGATTTTGGAACAATTCAGCTTGACACCATATAAAATGTGTGACCATTATTTATTGCATGTGACCGTATGCAAGGTGCTATTGATATATAAACATATACAGCATACTGAAGTTAACATCCCAAAACTTACTGGTTTGGATATTCCGATGGAAGAAAATCCACTCGAAAAAAAAAAGTGTAAGACACTTTGAATGGTAGAATGAGAAGGAAGGGCAATGATGGGAGGGGCCAGTCATAGAGGGCGCACAGTGTTAAAAGGTGGACATTCTAGGCACGACGGTAGAACATGGTACTAAGGTTGTGAGGAGACAGGTAAGAGAAGTAAATTTCAGTCTACCCAGGGAACACAGATCCTAATATGTTGCAGTCTCAATGGTCCAATAATTGGTAGGAGGAGGCCCTCTCCCACTGCCTGCCCCACACCCCCCTCTCACTTGTTTTCTTTCATTTTTTTCTTTCACAGCTACAATATGCCTTGGTGATTGATTGTAAGAATGGTTTGTAAGAATGAAAAAGACAATAGTGATATGACGTCTGCTTTCTCATTCTGTATTTAGAGTGTTATTCTTTATTTTTGGAATATTTACATAATCTTCACTACTATATTAATACTAAATATTATCTTTGTATATATTCCTTTTAATCCATCCTCTTCCCATCATTCTTTAAGAAAAAAAGTAGAACCAACTTTAATGCGACTCCTTCTGGAGCTCAAACAGCATTAACATTACCAACAGTTTATTTAGAATGTGGCAGAACTACTAAAACCAACATTTACACATAGTGTAAGACCAATGTTGGTGAGATATTTTGTTGAATTGAAACCATAATGAATAGCGCCACCTTTTTCCTTAGGTTCCCTTTTACCTATAGTTTCATCCTACAGTGTAGATTACATTTTTAAAAGTCTACGGTCGCCTATGAACAACATTATCCTAATCACTCTAATAGGCATTAGATATCATGAAAATAGCTGCAACTCTCATCAAAATCCATCAAAGTCTGTATTACAAGTACTTATCTCAATTCTAGTTTTATTTATGAATAAACATTAGCTAATTATGCATAATGATGATGTAAAGGGAGTGACTGCCTAATGTTCTGTTATAAGGGCTTCTGGTTTCTGGTTTCTACATAGCAATTGACTGAACGACATCTGGTCACAGATCTAACCCAAATAATTCTTAACCTTCAAAATTTACAAAAAAGCAATCTCAATCACTGCTTTAAATACAAAACCATTTAAAATAGTTCCAACCAACATGCACATGGGCCTACATCAACAAGGGAGATTTTTTTCGGGGGGGGGGGGGTGTGGGTATTGCTGCAGAAAGTATTTAGCTTTAATTCCAAATAAATTTAATGGCCACTTTGATCCACAATGAACAACTCGTTCCCTCACAGGTGTCTTCTTTAATAAATCTTTTCAATATTGCACATGGAGGAATCGTCTTCTTATTTTCGCTCAGATGAAACAACCGCAGGTGTACATCACTCTTTTCATATTTATGGGCATAGAATCGATAATAAATTCTCAATCCAAAACTCCAACCAATCATCAAATAGCAACATAATGCCTCCTTTGACATTACTTTAATCCATCTCCCAGGTCCTAAAACTCCCCTTGCATACCCCATTTCATTACTTTTAATCATTTAAGGGTGCTTGGAAGACGATGATTACATGTGTGGTAGCGTTCTCTCCTCAGAGGGTATCAGCACAACAATGATTTGTTTCCTCCAATGTGCAGTGTGTGTATTAGTTCACCCTGGCAGCCTGGCTGGCAGTAGAATTCATTGGGATCCACACAAAACCATACTACAGGGTGCAGAATTAATGTACTTAGACTGAAGTTCATGTTTTTAGCCTCTGAAGAAGATCCTGCTAGGATCGAAACGTCAGGCCAACTTACTTTTACACATTCTCTTACACAGGCTCTCTAGTGGATAAGCAGTTTGCTAACAGTTTTATTTTATTTTGAAGTTCATTAATATAGACAACTTCATTAACATACTAATTTCTTTACAGACCAACCAAAGGACACTTCCAGAAATTATTGAATAGGAGTACAGGAGTGTCTTTTAATTGCAGATTGCATTTCCTAAAGAATAAACCCCAAATCTTACCGGTTAATTGGGTATTTGGTATTTACGATGGATGATATTTACCTTAATATCCCATATACATCTGCACTCCTAGCTACAGTAGGTTGATTATCATAGGTTTTCTGAAATTTTCACATCTGACATTGTATTTTCTACCTACTTTACTAATGAGATTTACAAATGTTTCAAATCATTCCTATAATGCATCCCTATTAGATTCTTATTGTACTACGAAACACAGGACGGTACTGGAATCTTATTACTGGAATATTTAGGTTAAAATATTACATAAACCCAGAGTACATTAAAAAGAAAAACAAAAAACCCTCCCATCAAATGTATGTCCCATTATTCCAAGTTCAATGAAACGAACAATTCCATAAAAAAACTCCAACGCTTGCCTTATCTTTGAAATCCACATCATCCCAGAAACATTCAGCTCCTTTCCAAACCTTTCACAAAGTCCAATGTTAAAAGCGACAAAGGATATGATTCAGAAACCTGTTGTTATATATTGCCACAATAACATCAAAGGAAAAACCACACAAAGGGTTGAAATGGGATTTGGGGATTCCACCAAAAACAGTTTAATCCCTACCACAAAAATTTGATCCAATTCATCTCAAAATGTCTGCCTTCACAATCAGAACCATGACAACATAACCTTGACCCCTTAGTGGTACTTACAATACATGTCAGACACACACATGTTCATATTATTTCATCATGCACCTTTCTCTCTTCCTTTTTTTTTTTTTTCTTTTCAAATTTTTGGTGAAACCCTTTTACACCCGCACCCATTGAAAGATGGAAATTAAAGGTCCATGGACAATAGCGTGAGGTTCAGACGCTTACAAAAGGGTCACCTTGGCAGAAGAGATGATATTTCAACCATATATGCTTATCAAGTTAATTGCCATATTACAAGGGACAAAGAATGGAGTAGAATAGAAATGGGGTCCTTGGGGGTTGAGTCAGCAATTATCACATCATATTCAAAAGGACTCTGCAAGTACTGTAGTTAACGGACCAATAAAGAGATTAATCGGTAATCATTTAGTCTCTGTTCAGGGAGCTTGGCATGAGTGAAAGCCAATGTCATTAGGCGGCTGCATTAAGCAGACAGGGAGAAAGGCTGAACGGAAGGTCACGACAAAGGTCAGTAATATATATCTATGAGAGGTGTAAATAATTATAGAAATAGGGTTTATATGCTGTGAAATTATCATATACAATAATTGAGAGGTCAAATTATGTGTCTAGTAGCAGTGCTTATGGCTCTGAATTTTGTCTGTTATAAAATACTATGGTTCCTGTGTATACAAACTGTACGTATAGCAACCTGTTCATTTTGCATAGCAAATATTGCAATGCAGTACCACATACTTTTTCACATTATAACTGCATAATTTCAAATTATTAATGTGCACTTTCACGTCATATAAACAATGATACACATGCACTAGGAACAGTGTGTAACCCTACATTGCTATTTACATTCTTACATGTAGGCATACTGCATACATGTGCAATTTATTACACCATTTGCTATATACATAAATGTATCATATTTATGAGGCATGTACAATTTCCAATTTGAAGACAGCTTCATTTGCTATATCGATCTACTAATATGAACCGTTCAATAGCTCATACCTCGTCAATCTTCAATAACTATAAATCAAGACCTCTGCATACTGGTAAATATATTTAATACCTACACGAACAATTTATGACATCTTGGAAGACTTCCGAGCCTGTACAAAACAGCATGTCAGAGAAGAGTCCGAACACATCTACAAATATTTAACAACTTCAGTTAGATATTTGTATATTAGTTTCGATATTAATAGTCATAATGCTGTATTTTCTTCTACTTCTAACATCATCATAATGTTTTTATCTGACAAATTAACCTTTAATTCATCAGATAAAACCATTTCATCTTCAACAGCTAATAACTGTGATCTGATGTACCATCAAGCTCAGAAACAAATCAGAAATAACCATGAAAGGAAACATTTGGAAATCATAGCCTTAAGATGATGTAAAGGCCACAGAAAACTTGTTTCACTGTATCCAAACACGTCATCTAGTCTTTGCAGCAATTACGTCGTACCCCGGTTAAAAAGAATTTATTTTACAAACTTGCCTGTGATTATGATACAGATTACTGCTGACATTTTGAAAACAAGTTCAAATCGAGTTATAACACAACACACCCCTGTAGGGAATAAACCTCAAATACGCCATTAACTTATCAAAAGGGTAACATATACTAGAGGGTGTGCGTCCACAGGCGGGCAAGGGTCACTTGTCTCCGGGCTGTTCTAGAAAACTGCCTCGTGAATGAACGGTAGACTCTTTCCTGATTCAATGACCAGGCCGACCACACCCCTCGGGAAGTACCCACCATGAGGCGAACATTACCGGTATATGGGGGGGGGGAGATGGAGCTAACCGCCCGAAGGGTAGAGACAAATCGATTAGTGACTGACGCCAGAGTATATATATGTACCATGACACTATGGGTCAAGGCATGTCCCAATTCTGGAAGTTTTGTGCTAAGCTGACCAGACAGCAATGTGATGGACCAGAATGAAACAGAGAAGATGATTGCTCTTTTAAAGTGCCATTTATATCGTACGTTGGTCTTAATAGGGCTCAATAAAAAGAATAATTATTATCTGAGTAGAAGTTAGTGTTCCTTTTCAGCACTTCTTACACTCCACAACATCTCAAACAAGAAACTAAGGAAAAACAAAACTTGTTCATTTTAAGCTGTGAGAAAACAAAAGTTTTCAGGATCCTGTTCTTATCTAATGGCAAGTGTGGTGTATTTTGGGACTCAACTTTCACCAGAATTTTCTTCACTTTCATAAAGCATGAGACGTTAGAAGAAGATTATGTACAATAATTATGACTACGTTGCAATCTTCTTGGACTTCCACAGAGTGTTTAAGTGAGACACTGTATTAACGGACCTGCACGTGTCAAAAACCTCCATACACACAGGAGGGCCTACATAATTCAAATTAATGAAATTCAATTCAAAGAACCAACTCTTGGGTGATTTCAGTTCAGAAACTTTTACCCCAAAAATATAGAAACGACCACCCAAATAAATCCAAATGATGGTTTTCCCTGCAGGATATTATTACGGACCACCTCATACTGTCCACAAACTCAGGATGCTAAACTTAGAACAACCTATACCCTTCTAATCTTCAAAAACTCATAGCCCTAAAACATTTTTATCCCCAATATAATATCTGCAGGTCCTTTTTTTTGGCTTAACAATAGGAGTAAAACAACTTCTCATTCATCAAGTAATCAAAGTCTAGAGACCAACCATCTATCTATCCTCACTGTTTTTTTTTCTTTTTTCTTACTGAGAAACATAGCTCCAGGGTAAAGCCAACATACTTTTCTGCAAGAAAACTGAGAAAAGTTTTCACAACACAATGAAAGGCGGTTGGAAGCTTTGATCTCTTTCTGGCTGACTAATTCTCCCAGTAGGTAGACAAACAACGGGAGGAAAGCTAAACCCTGGAGAAGTGGAAGAGAGAGTCTGCCAATTCTGTGTGAGATATATACCTCTCAAAATTATATGAAATGAGATATGTGGTATTATATCATTATTCTTTAACCTCCCCCCCCCCTTCTTGTCCTTATAAATGCCTAATAGTTACCGGCACCAATGTAATGAAGCTTTTGAAGACATCATACATATTAAATATTTACAAAACACTGAAAACTGTAACAATTACAGCGTAATTAATGGGGCATGAATGGAATTGGTCCATATGTACATTCATTTGGCTAGTCAGTTACAGTTCTCCCAGTTACCACATCACTCAGTGGGGGCAGCATACAGAAATACAATTTCCATAAAAGCCAAACATGTGTAACAGTGAGGGTGGATTGGGAGAAGATATGATCAGTGTGCTTGGTAGCATCGTGAGGAACAGAGTATATCATTACAGATACACCTTGTTCATCTTTACAGATGTTAAAAACTTTGATGTTTAGGTTCATTTTTTACAAAAGAATTGTCCTGGAGGACCCATGTGTTATTGGACAGAAAACAAAATGAAAAAGATGGAGCTCAAGGACAATTTCAAATGTGGCTGTAAAAAACAAAAAACATCAACGCTGACAATTTCCACCAAGACGATGAATGGAGAAAGAGGGATGATTACGACCACATCCAGGGTAAACTTGTTGATGTTGTCTTAAGGTGTATTTAAGACTGAAGGGGGTGAATTAATTTATTTTGCATACAATATATGAGCATACCATTCTGAACCAAACAACAATGCTGACTCTCAAAACAGAGTAACCGGTAACCTGCCCACATAGGATGAGGATTAACCCAGACGGTCATCACATCCTATTTTTAGAACATATTTGTTGCTACCAATCTGGGTAAAAGGTACCTTATTATAAAAAGTTAAGTTTTTTTTTCTCAAGTCAAAAGCCACCTGACAAAACTTTACCTTAATGGATTGGGGGGGGGGCTACTTCATCTCCAGTAATCCTTTAAATCAAATTTGCTTAAAGTACTTAAATGAGT